>JAPVLO010004739.1:0-13818 GCA_027257055.1 Cephalopachus bancanus | reverse complement strand
ATTAAAAGTGTAATATAGATTCCTGTATAAAAATTTAGATGGGGAAAAGAAGCATTTCATATTACCCATATTTATAATATCACCAAGTTTATATATAAATTAAAACATACATGTTTTATATATGTAAATTTATATGTTTATAAATTTCTAAAGCAGTGTGTTTGTCATTTTAAAGCTCTTCATATATATTGACAAATTGCCTCAAAATAAAGTATAACAATAAATATCATATACAAAAGTTTACTACAATATTTTAAGATTTCCTGCATATGAAATTAAAATAAAAGTAAAGATCACTGTATTAATTATAAATTATAAATGTAGTAGCTAATTATTTTAACTTGAATTTATAGGATTGCTAATAGAAGGAAATATTTTTACATAGATTAATTATGCTTGCATATTACTAATTGAGGAATACTGAGATTCTTTAGTTGGCTTTAACTTCTTTATGGTTATGTGTAATGGAATAAAATTTTTATTTATTGAAATTGGTCAATGATTTAGTAATAAAAATATTCATTATGAACCTAGAATCAAATAAATATAAGCAAAATGAATACAATTTATACATACCTACAGTCTAGATTTTTTTCACCTTTAAATTTTTTATTTAAAATTGTGGGCTACAATTCAGGGTTAGGTATACAAATATTCATTGTACAGGTACCCTTATTGATGAGGTGTGCTCCCCCTTCCCCAGGCAGATTTCCACTACTGCCAATCCCCCCTCCCCGCCCCCTCACACTCCCACAGTTTTCTGCTACTGTCAATCCTTTTCTTATAGATAGTTGTTCAAGGTCCAATTATGAGTGAGAGAACATGTGATACTCAGTTCTTTGTCTAGATTTTTAAAGGTGTTTGTAAATCTCTTTTCTAACTCACCTGATTAGTTACAGTTCATTGGCATTCAATAATATATTTTTTATGTCATTCAATCATATATTTTCTAATTTTCACTATGATTTCTTCTTTGATCCATGAATCATTAAGAAATATATTTTGAAAATGTTTGTAATGAATTTCTAATTAGCTTTTTATTATTAATTTCTAGCTGAATTGTATTTTGCTCAGGGATCATTACATAGTTTTAATCTAGTGAAAATAGATCAATCTTAATTGATAGCACAGGGATACAATTTTTTGGTAGTTTTTGTGTGTAATTGAATATAACACTTATTCTTTGCTTGTTAATTGTATTGCTCTATACTGTTTCATTGAATCAAGTTTACTAGTCATGGAGGTTAAGTTTTGTATAATATCAGCAGAATTTGGGTACATGTTCGGAATTTAGAATCTTGGGTTGCACTTAGACCTACTGAATAAAAATCTACAGCTTTAAATGATCCCAAGGTGATGTTTGGAAAGTACTACTCTATATCTATTAATAACTTTTTTTACTACTTTTTCTGCCAAATATTGAGAAAGGTTTGTAAAATTGCCAACTCTGGTGGTAGATATGTATACATAATTATTTTAAATTCCATCAGTAATGTTTTCTATATTTTGAGATGTATTTTCAGGTGTATATAAGTTTAAGGCTGTTTATTTTCCTGGGATATTGATTAATCTCTTTCATCATTATGAATATGGATTGATCTTCTTTGACTCTTAGAAAATTTTTCCTTAAACTCAATTAAGATATTAATGTAGGTATACTAGGTATATATATTCAAATAATTACATTTCAATATTTTTGAGTCCTCATACATATTTTAGATATCTCTTGTGATCACCATGTGAATAGATATGTTTATCAGTTTTAATAATTTTTAAAGGCAGACCATTAGGTGCATTCACAAATCACGATATATTTGGATGTAAACTATCATGTAGCTTATTGTATTTACCTAATTTGTTTTATTTCTTCCTTTTTTTGGAGTCTCACTCTGTCACCCAGACTGCAGTTGCAGTGCAGTGGCTGCTCCCGGCCACCGCAGCCTCGACCTGCTGGGCTCCGGTGATCCATCATCAAAGAAACACAAATCAAAATCACACTGAGATACCACCTAATTCTAGTCAGGATGGCCATCACTAATAACTCAAAAAACAACAGATGCTGGAGAAATTGTGGAGAAAAGGGTACCCTTCTACACTGTTGGTGGGCGTGTAAACTACTGCAGCCTCTGTAGAAAACAGTGTGGTGATTCCTAAAAGATCTAAAAAGCAACCTCCCATATGATTCAGCAATCCTCCTTCTGGGATAGATCTATAGGGACTCAAATCATTCTTTTTTTTTTTTTTTTTTTTGAGTTGGAGTCTCACTCCGTCACCCAGACTGGAGTGCAGTGACCACTCCCGGCCACCACAGCCTCGACCTGTTGGGCTCCAGCGATCCTTCCACCTCAGCCTTCAAAGTAGCTGGGACTACAGGCACGTGCTACCACGCCTGGCTAATTTTTTGATTTAATGTAGAGATGAGGTCTCTCCAAGTTGCCCACGTGGGTTCAAGGCAATCCACTCACCTCAGTCTCCCAAAGCGCAGGATTACAGGCTGAGCTACCAAGCCTGGCTTCAAATCATTCTTAAAAAAAAAAAAGATACCTGCGCAAGTATGTTTATTGCAGCACTATTTCACAATAGCAAAAATATGGAACCAACTGTGCTGCCCATTGAAGGTGGACTGCATAAAAAAATGTGGTACATATGCACAATGGAATATTAAGCAGCCATAAAGGACAAAAGTATGGACTTTGCAGCAACTTAGATGGATTTAGAGTCTATCATACTTAGTGATTTATCACAGAAACAAAGAACTCATTACCATATGTTCTCACTCATAAGTGGATTCTGGACATTTATCATAACACTACAGGAAAGGAATTGGCAGTAAAAGGACACTGCCCAGGAGAGGGGGGGAATTACATAACATCAGTAAGTGTATCTGATCCCAAACCAGGCAAAGAGAAGATCGATGGGAGACCCAACTTCACCTGTACAATGTCCATTTATGTACCCAGTTCTGAATTGTTCCCCACATCTTTAAAATTTAAAAAAAAAACCAGAAAGTAGATTGAACAAAAATGGAGTATAATCATGTTACCTCAGCTAAGGCTTTCCTACATCAGCAGTAAGCAAGCCAAACCCCAAAATAGTAATAATGAATAAAAAATGGAGTAAGAAAATACTGATTAAGAAAATAATGATCCAACAGAACAAAACCTTCAAGAGATGAGTGATTACTTCAAGAGACCAAACCTAAGAGTAATTGGACTTCCTGAGGCAGAAAGAGAGACAGAGATCACGCTGGAACAACCATTCCATGAAATTATTTAAGAAAACTTCCCTCATCTCATCAGTGATATGAAAATTCAAACACAAGAGATTCAGAGAATCCCTGCAAGGCAACAAATGAGAAGACTAACTCCTAGATACATAATAATTTTCCTAAACAAAGTAGGTATAGAAGAAAAAATCCTTAGGGCAGCAAGAGAAAAAGGCCAGACTACTTACCATGGAAGACCAATTAGAATAGCAGCAGATTTACCTACAGACTCTTCAGGCTAGGAGAGCTTGGACCCCTATCTTCAAAGTTCTAAAAGATAAACAATTTCAACCAAGAATTACGTACTCAGCCAAGCTAAGCTTCATCAGTGAGGGAGAATTAAAATCTTTCTCAGATATCCAATCCCTAAAAACTTACACTGCCTCCAGACCACCTCTACAAGAAACACTTAAGAAAGTATTAAGCACAGAGGAAACAGAAAAATGAACAACAATGTTCTTCACAAGAGTACATGAAAAAGATTAAAAACACATAAGAAACAACCCAAAAACCAAAGAAAGACAGCAAACAAATAGGAACAACAACTCTATAAAAACCTCATGATAGGGATCAACTCTCACATTTCAATAATTAGCCTGAATGTTAATGGACTAAATGCACCACTGGAAAGACATAGAATGACAAAATGGATAAAATATCACCAGGCAACAATATATTACCTCCAAGAGACTTATTTCACTGGAAAGGACACTCACAGACTCAAAGTAAGAGAACGGGAAGCAAAGTTTCATGCAAATGGAACACAAAAGAAAGGAGGAGTTGTGATCTTAATTTCAGACAAGATACCCTTTAAGCTATCAAAAATTAAAAAAGATATGGAAGGCACTACATAATGATAAAAGGTTCAATCCATCAACAAGGAATATCCATCCTAAACATTTATGCACCCAACATAAGAGTGCCAACTTTCATAAGCAGCTTCTAGGTAAACTCAAAAAAGATATTGGCTCTAACACTATCATAGCTGGGGACTTTAATACCCCACTCACAACCCTAGACAGATCATCAGGACAAAAAATCATCAATGAGATCCGGAACCTCAATATGACTCTTCACCAAATGGACTTAACTGATACCTACAGAACACTCCACCCAACAACCAAGAATATACATTCTACAACAACCAAAAATATACATCCTACTCATCACTGCATGGAATGTACTCTAAGATCAACCAAATCCTTAGCCATAAATAAAGCATAAACAAATTTCAGAAGATTGAAATTTTGCCATGCACTTTCTCAGACAACAATGGAGTAAAAATAAATATCAACAACAATAAAGTTCCCCCCAAACCCAGAAAGACATGGACACTAAACAGCATGATGCTAAACAACTCCTGGGTCAACATGGAAATCAAAACAGAGATTAAAAGATATCTGGTAACAAATGAAAATGAAGAAACATCTTATCAAAATCTCTGGGATACCATGAAAGCTGTAGAGAAAGGGGAATTCATATTTCTACAAATGCACAGGAAGAAAATGGAAGGATCACAAATTAACAGCCAAACAAGTCACCTAAGAAAGCGGAATAGAAAGACCATCAAAACCCTAACTTCAGTAGAAGAATCCAGATCACCAAAATAAAAGCCCAAATCCAGGACATAGAAGACAAAAAGATAATACAAAAAATCAACAAAACACAAAGCTGGTTCTTTGAAAGGCTAAACAAGATCAATGGTCCCCTAGCTAGACTGACCAAGAAAAAGAGAGAAAAAGCCCAAAATAACACAATCAGAAACTCAAAAGATGAAGTCACATTTGACCCTGAAGAAATACATAAGATCATTAGAGACTACTATGTACACTTGAATGGAAACAAACTTGAAAGCCTTAAGGAAATGGAGGACTTTCTGACATCATGCAACCTGCCTAGGTTGAAACAAGAAGAAATCGAGACCCTAAATAGATGAATAACAATCCAAGAAATTGACTGTGTGATAAGAAAACTACCTACAAAAAAAAGCCCTGGACCAGATGGCTTTCCAGCAGAATTTTACAGGACATATAAGGAGGAACTGATACCAATCCTACTGAAAGTATTCCAGGCGATTGAGAAAGATAGAACCCTCCCCAAATCATTTTATGAAGCTAACATCACATTGATACCCGAGCCAGGAAAAGACCCAACAAAGAAAGAGAACTACAGGCCAATATCTTTGATGAACATAGATGCTAAAATTCTCAACAAGATCCCAGCAAACCAGATTCAAGAACACATCTCAAAAATCATCCATCATGACCAAGTAGGCTTCATCCCCGGGATGCAAGGCTGGTTCAACATTCATAAGACCATATATGTAATTAAATACATCAACAGACATCAAAACAAAAACCACATGATTATATCATTAGATGCATAAAAAGCTTTTAACAAAATCCAGCACCCCTTCTAGATAAAAACCCTCAAACATCTAGGTATACATGAAACATACATCAAAATAGTAACAGCCATCTATGAGAAATCCACAGTCAGCATACTCCTAAACAGACAAAAATTGGAACCATTTCCCCTGAAAACTGGAATAAGACAAGGATGTCCACTCTCACCCCTCCTGTTAACATAGTGTTGGAAGTCCTAGCTAGAGCAATCAGAAAAGAGAAGGCAATCAGGGGTATCTAAATAGGAAAAGAGGAAGTCAAGTTATCTCTCTTTGCAGATGACTTGATTGCATATCTTGAAAACCCAAGAGAATCAGCCAAAAACCTCCTTTCACTGATAAAGGACTTTGGCAAAGTCTCAGGGTATAAAATAAATGTGCAAAAAGACAATCACATTTCTTTACAC
The DNA here is from genome assembly GCA_027257055.1 of Cephalopachus bancanus. Taxonomy (NCBI): domain Eukaryota; kingdom Metazoa; phylum Chordata; class Mammalia; order Primates; family Tarsiidae; genus Cephalopachus; species Cephalopachus bancanus. Next base: position 7,742 of record JAPVLO010004739.1, on the reverse strand, counting down.
CAATAGTAAACAGAAACCCAAATAAAAAGCAAAATCCCATTCACAATAGCCACAGAAAAAAAAAGAAATACCTTGGCATCTTCCTAAACAGAGACATGAAAGATCTTTACGATGAAAACTACAAAACACTGCTCAAAGAAATCAAAGATGACACAAACAAGTGGAAAAATATCACACGCTCATGGATTGGAAGAATCAATATTGTTAAGATGTCCACCTAACCTAAGGCAATCCGCAGATTTAACGCAATACCCATCAAATTACCAGCAACATTCTTCTCAGATCTAGAAAAAACAATATAGGAATTCATATGGAAACACAAATGACCAAGAACAGCCAGAACAATCCTCAGCAAGAAAAGAAAGCAGGAGGTATCATACTGCCTGTCTTTAAACTTTACTATAAAGCTTCAATAATCAAAACAGCCTGGTATTGGTACAAGAACAGGCATATAGACCAATGGAATAGAATGAGATTCCAGAAGCAAAAGCTCAATTTCTCAACCAACTCATCTTTGACAAAGCCTCCACCACCCACCACTAGGGAGAGGAGAACCTATTCAGTAAATGATGCTGGGAAAGCTGGCTGACCCCCTGCAGAAGATTCAAACAGGCCGCCTATCTATCTCCATACACAAAAATTAACTCTAAATGGTTCAGAGACCTAAATGTAAAACCTCAAACCATAAGAACTTAGAAAATGCAGGACACACCCTTATGGAAGTTGGAACTGGCATCCAATTCCTGAGCAAAACCCAAAAAGCACAGGCTGTAAGAGATAAGATAGACATGTGGGACCTCATTAAACTAACAAGCTTCTGCAAAGCCTAAGAAACCATCAAGAGAGCAGGGAAATAGCCCACAGACTGGGAAAAACAATTTGCCAATTCCATGTCTGACAAAGGCCTAACATCAGGGATTGACAAGGAACTCTAACACGCTGAAAAGAAGAAACAAACAACCCCATTACAAAGTGGGCAAAAGATATGAATAGACACTTCTCAAAAGAAGACATATGAGCAGCCAACAGATACATGAGAAAATGTTCAGCCTCACTAGTCATCAAGGAGATGCAAATTAAAACTACACTGAGATACCACCTAACTCCAGTCAGTATGGCCTTCATCAATAACTCAAAAAATAACAGATACTGGAGGGGATGTGGCGAAAAGGGAACACTTCTACACTGTAGGTGGTAGTGTAAACTACTAGTGAAGCCTTTGTGGAAATCAGTGTGGCGATTCCTAAAAGCTCTAAAAATCGATCTTCCGTATGACCCCCAACCTCCCTACTGGGAATATACCCTGAAGAACTCAAATCACTCTATAAAAAAGAAACCTGCACACGTATGTTTATTGCAGGATTGTTCACAATAGCAAGATCTTGGAACCAACCATGCTGTCCATCAAAAGAGGACTGGATTAAAAAAATGTGGTACATATACATAATGGAATATTACACAGCCATAAAAAAGGATAGAATCATGAATTTCGCAGCAACCTGGATGGAATTGGAGTTTATAATACTGAGTGATCTCTCACAGAAACAAAGATCTGAGTATCACATGTTCTCACTCATAAGTGGACCTTGAACAACTATCATAATACTATAAGAATAGGATTGACAGTGGCGGAAACCCCTGGGTGGGGGGGCAGGGAGGAGCATGGAGGTGGAATTTACGGTAGTCAATATCTGTCTGGGAAAGGGGGAGCATACCTCATCAACAAGGGTACCTGCACAATGAATATTTGTATACCTAATCCTTAACTGTACCCCACTATTTTAAAACAAAAATATATATAATTAAAAATAAAATAAAAAGAAAATAATTATCAGATTTACATAAAATTAAATAAATTAGTTATATAAAACTTGAAGAGATCAATATTTTAAAAAAGAAACGGAAAGATAGTGACTAAAGAAATAAGATGTACCACTGAAATTCTAATCAGAAAATAATCTTTTGAAACTTGGATGGACTTAGAGGCTGTAATACTGAGTGACCTATCACGTGTTATCACTTATAAGCAGAATTTGAACTACTATTGCAATACTGTAAGAAAGGGATTGACAGTCGTGGGAAATTGCCAGGTGGGTGGGGCACACCTCATCAACAAGGGTACCTGAATAATGAACATTTGTACATCTAAACCTGAACTGCATCCCATATCTTTAAAATAAAAATTTAAAACCAAACAAAAAAGAAATATCAATGTCAAACTAAAATATACTGGGAAGAATGAAAATATTAAAGGTTTTGAAGCATATGTGCATATTAATATACAGAGGGTGCCAAAAATGTATACAAAATTTAAGAAAGGAAAAAACTTATACTATATGTATCAATAACAAAAGATTAATATAAGTCATGTTTGACTTCTGCAATTACAAGAGGTGCTCAAAGTGGTTACCATAGTGTCCAGACACTTCTAATTATGGTGAACTGACAGTAATATCTAGAAAACAACTTTTAAAATGTATGTACATTTTTTGGCAACCCTGGTATATGAAGCCACTATAAAGATAGGAAAACTATAAACTCTTATGCATTTAGTATAGCCTAAAATATACAAAGTGGGTACTAACAAAATTGTAAAAATAAATTGATTAATGTACGTTTTTAAAGTATTGCTGTCTGTGAGAAAATAATACATTCAGCAGATCAAAATAAATAAAATAATACAATTTGAACAATATAATTAACATTTTTGATAATACACAACAAACCACAAACATACATACCACAATATAAAACCACATCTTAACCCAATTAAAATGCATAATCTTCTCAAGAACTCATTAATCATTATAAAAATGGACCAATTATTATACTACACATGAAATTTCAATAAACAAAAAAATATATAACTTAAGACAGTGGTCTCTAACCAGATGTTTACTATTTTTAAAGAAAAATAAAAGTCAAAATTGATATATCTCTAGAGAACAAGAATCTCCAAAAAAGGACCTAGCACAATAAATAATGATGTCAAAAAAAAAACTTTTAGAAAGAAAACAACCTATACAAATTTAAAATTCAGAAGATCAGTTTAGACATCAGCATGATGGTCAACTAGAAGCCTGTCACATAGAATCAAGAAGACTAGAAGACTAACAAATCTCAATGGAATAAATAAAAAATAATTGACACCTATGGTGTCTTAAAAAAATTAAATCAATAAAATTTCCTAATAAACAATGATCTTAAAAACAACTGAAGGAAAACTATAGATTAGATCCATAGAACTGAGAATCAAATTTTCAGCTATCTTCTTAATGGCAAAAATTAAAATTAATAGATTATGAAATATTATATTTAATACATTAAAGGTAAATTAAGACTCAATAATTCTATGAAAAGAGAAAATATCTTTCAAACAAAACTCAGAAAATCTGTCATCAACAAATCTCACTAAAGGTAATCCTAAAGGATCTACATAAGCCAGAAAGCATCCTAGATACAAATTCTAGTTATTTTGAAAGTAAAACTATAAAATAACTTAAAAATAATAATAATATACTTATGTGTTATAAAATGAAATATTTCACAACAGCAACAAATATGCAACTCAAGAAATATGTGATAACTAGGCAAAAATTTTTCTTAGATCTCTTTATTGTCAAATAGGGCAACAGCATCAATTGTCTTTAGATACTGACAACGTAAGTATGCATGTGGTAATTAATAGGATTTCCTACTAAAAGAATAGGAACAAAATTATAATAACCCAACTACAAGGAGAAAAAATAAAATGATAAAATAAAAATAAAATGAAAGAAGGCAACAACAACAACAAAAAAAAATTAAGAAAGAAAGAAAGAAAGAAGCCGGGCTTGGTGACTCAGCCTGTAATCCTGTGCCTTTGGGAGGCTGAGGTGAGTGGATTGCCTGAGCCAGCGGGTTCAAGACCTGCCTGGGCAACTTGGCGAGACCTTATCTCTATAATAAATCAAAAAAATCAGCCGGGCATGGTAGCGCGTGCCTGTAATTCCGGCTACTTGGAAGGCTGAGGCAGAAGGATTTATTAAGCTGAGCATTTTTTCATGTATCTGTTGGCTGCTCATATGTCTTCTTCTGAGAAGTGCCTATTCATATCTTTGCCTACTTTTTACTTTCTGATTCTCGTGTTAATAAAAGAGTTATAAATCAACCAAGCATGACTGCTTGCATCCCATTTGCTAAAATACAAATCGCAATGTCAAGTCAATGACTGAACCTCAAAGAAGAATTAGAAGACCCTACAGAGTTACAAGACAAAGGAAATGAATTCAGGTAGAAATAAACTGTTGGAGGTGCTGGGGGAGAATCTGTTCTTTGCTCCTTCCATCTTATAATGGCTGCCAACTGTCAGTGGCTGTGGCCACCTCACTTTACTCTTCACATCCAACATCTTCAAATCTTTCTCTGCTCCATCTTCACATTCTCTTCTCCTCTGTGTGTGGTAAAATCTCTCTCCTCCCTCCTCTTGTAGGATACATGTGGTTAAACTTAATGCCTACCTGCAGCATCCAGGATAATTTCACCATCTCAAGATCCTTAACTTCTGCAGACTTCTCTTCCCTCTTTGCCATCTAAGGCAATGCTAGTTTGGATATCTTTTGAGTGGCCATATTTTAGTCTGCCATGCTATTATATAGAAGCCTAGATTTTTATATATTTAATCTTATATTCAATAGCCCTACCCATTAATATATTCTGATTGCTTACAGGTCATTTTGGATTTTTTAAATATAAAATTTTATTATCTAAAAATGTGGCAATGATGTTTTGCTTTGTAATATTTGTATCTTTTATTTTCTTTACCTGTCTTATATCATTGTATTTCATTAACTATTACATAAAAGTGCTAATGCAAATATCCATGTCTTTTATTAATCTCAGTGGGAAGCTGTTCAAAATTTTGCCATTATTTATGATGATAGTTGTAGGTTTTCTGCATATTTGATTTATTATATTAAGTTTCCCTTTTATTTCTAGCTGGCCTGACTAGAATCCATGAGTGATTTTTAAATGTTATTAATTTTCTGTTACATTTATTTGAATTATAGTACTTTTACTTCTTTATTTTGTTAATATGATGAATTAAATTAATTTTCAAATGTTAGAGAAACACAATTTCTCCAGCATCTGTTGTTTTTTGAGTTATTAGTGATGGCCATCCTGACTAGAATTAAGTAGTATCTCAGTGTGATTTTGATTTGCATTTCTTTGATGATTATTAAGCTGAGCATTTTATCATGTATCTGTTGGCTGCTCCTCTGTCTTCTTCTGAGAAGTGTCTCTTCATGAAATAAATTTATTCCTGAAATAAATTCACTTGGTTATAATGTATTGTCTTTGGATATATCTCTGATTAAATTCATTACACTTTGCTTAGGATTATTTTATCTATGATCATGAAAGCTAATGTCATGTAACTTTTTGTCATATTTTATTATCATGATTATGATTGTTTTATTAAATATCAGTATAGTTTTTCTGAAATAATTTATATAAAGTTGGTATTCTTTTGTAAATGTTTGAGACTTTCACAAGGAAAGCTACCTGCCTTGATTTGTGTGTGTATGTTTGGGGCAGGCTGATTTCTTTAACAGATATAGTGTGTATGTGTATTATTTTGCTTCTTATGTCAGCCTTGATGAGTTATAATGGTACATTTTATCTAAGCTTTTGTTTTTTTTTCTTTTTATTTGTAAATCATTATAGACTCACAGGTGTCTATACATAGAGTCCTGTGTACACTACCATAAACATCTTTTATGGGTAACATCATATGGAATAGAACTGATGTACAGTCTACATTTGTATAGACCATATTCAGTTGGCATGTCTTTACAAGCTCTCATTTGTGTGTGTGTGTCTGCTATGTGTGTGTGTAGTTACATGCAACTTTTTTCTCATGTATAGATTCAGTAACCACTGTTACAATCAAGATACAGAAGTTTCATTCCCTTCGGTGACCCCTTTTATTCACACTCCTTGCTCTTTTTCTGTCTCCTGACAACCTCCAATTTTTTATCTACCTAAATTGTTTTGTCATGTTGAAAGTGTTATGTAAAATTGAATCATACAGCATGTAACTTTTGATTTTGGCTTTTTCATTAAGAATAATGCCTTTAAAATCAATCTGCATTGTTGAATATGGCAAGGGTTTATTTCTTTTTGTTACTGAGGAAGAGTCCATTGCAGGCTGTACCAGAGTTTGAGGCCATCCTTCAAGAGACATCTCATTTGTTTCCAGTTATTTAATAGTATGAATAAATTTGCTATGGATATTCATGTGGAAGTTTTTTGAGAACATTAGTTTCCACTTATTTGAGATAAATATCTAAGAGTTTCATAAATGGGATATATGTTCAGTGTAAATTTAGCTTTGTAAAACATTGCCAAACACTTTTCCAGAGTGGTTATACCATTTTTCATTCATGCCAGGAATGTATGAGAGATCCAGTTTCTCTATAATAGATCAGTATTTTAAAAAATTTAGTCATTCTAGTAGGTTTACAGTGATATCTCATTATGGCTTTAATTTGCATTTCCCTAATGGCCAATTATGGTGAACATCTATCATGTACTTATTTGATATTGCATTTTCTTTTTTGTGAAGTATCTGTTCAAGTAGTGTTTTGCACATTTTCCAATTGGAATGCATGTTTCTTATGGTTGAGTGTAGAGATTTTTTTTTAGATTTAGGACAAAATTTTTTATAATAAACATAATTTGAAAATATTTTCCTATTTTTTCATCTCTTCATGAGAATATATTACAGTGCAGAAGTTTTAAATTTTGATGAGCTTCAGTTTATCAACTTTTTCTTTTCTGGGTCATGTGCTTGGTGTCAGGCATAAGAACTCTTGCCCCAACCCTAAGTCACAAAGATTTTTTTCTTGTTTCCTTCTAAAAATATTATAGTTTTACAATTTATATTTAGATACATAAAATACTTTTGATTAAATTGTGTATGAAGTGTGAAATTTAGTTTGAGATTCTCTTTCTTCTGCCAATGAATATGTAATTTTTCTAACACCATATGTTAAATTGCTTCCATTGAAATGCTTTTTTGCAATTGGCAAAAACCAGTTAGGTGTAATTGTGTAGATTTATTTCTGGGTTCTCTAGCCTGTTCTTTGATCGATGTATCTATCCCTCTACCAATGCCACACTTTCTAGATCGCTGAACTTGCAAAGTAATTCTTACTAACAGGTAAAGTGACTCTTTGCATTTGATTTTTCTAAATTTATTCTGATTTAAAAAATATGCGAATGATAAAATTTGAACTACTAGTGGAGACAAGCATAGTGGAAAACGCTTTCTCTGAAAACATATTCAAAAGGCTAAGGAATAAGTGCCCTCAATTTCATCAGGAAATGGAATAGGGAACCACTAAAATAATATGTAGCTCACACATTGCAAGACACTGGGCAATTGTTCACTTCTCAGACAAAAGTCTAAATTAAATCTCTGGTTTGGAGGCAATAGATATTACTGAGAGAAGACTAACTTCAGAAAAAAAGAAACTTGACTGACTTTCTACATTTTGAATGTCAATGCTTTCCACCTCTCATTGCCTACCTGTCTATCAGAATTCTGATAGATAAGCCTATACTCTCCAGATATGAAAAGATAAAAAAGAATTTTGTTCTTGCCTATTTATTTGTTGCTTTAATTATCATTAGTAAGGGCATATTTTTCAGCTTCATTTGACTTTACTATTGGAATCAGGGTTGGTGTATGAGATCTT
>JAPVLO010004738.1:0-13824 GCA_027257055.1 Cephalopachus bancanus | reverse complement strand
AACACCTATTAATATGTTTAGAAATAATGTTTTCTTGTTCACTTTCTTGAAATAATTTATTCAAAGCCTGCATTTGCATCTTTGACCTCATATCTTTGATGTCACTGGAGCCTGTCTTCTGTTCCCTCCCATCTAAATTGCAAGGCTTTTAATGGCTTTGGCACCATGTAAGTTTTTTCTGTAATTGTATCCTAGGCCCAAGCACTCTGTACCTATCCTTCAGACTTTTTTCTATAAAATCATCTCCAATAAATAGTCTGACAATTTCACTTATACTTTGAGGATCATTTGAAAATACTTTGATACCTGAATTACCAATAAACACTTTTAAATTTCTTTTTGGATCATATTTTGCCCACTCAATGTCTGATTCATTCTTACCAGTACTAGATTCACTGTCACAGATTATCTGTGTTACATCTCTTCATTTACATTGCATCATTACATCACTATCTGTCTCACTATCATTAATGAGTTCACTGGATTCACCTTTGACATCAGAAATCTCACCAGCATATATGTCTTCATTTTCCATAATTATCATAAATCGTTTTTAATGTTGAAGTTTGAAAGCCCTGAAATATCAAAATATAAGTATAGAACACTAATTGCAACAAACTAATGACCAATTTGCAATTTTTACCAACTACATTAATCAGTACAACATTCCTCAGTTGATATCAGATAATTATCTCAATTAACTTTCTCCTTGCCTGACTATTGATTTTCAAGAAAGATATAATAACACATACATATGACAACCTTGCAGCATTCAGAAACAAAATTTGCCAAGATGTATTCATGTTAGCGGCAACCAGGAACATAATTTGGAATGACGTGAATTCACATCAGTAGTCAGGAATGTGTTAAAATTGTTATTAGACCTGCCAAAATTCAGTATTTGTTGATAAATGTTTATGCAGCTGGCTTGGGTCCTAGTTATGAGCCACAAAGGGAATGAATTCAGAAATGAGTAGCTTTGGTTTTAGGTCTCATTGAGGGTACTCAGTTCTTTGCTGATCACAGGGTCATGTGAAATGGGCCCTTTATAGGGTGGAGACTAGATTATGAGGAGTTTGCATCCTTGGGGCCATTCTTCTCTGACTTACAAGCCTCCTTTCAGGAATTGTTCAAGGAAATGTAGATGGCCTTGGCAGAACATAGTAAGAGTGCGAAGATAGGAGATTAAAAGAAAAGCTCACAGTGACTTTTTTCTTGCCTTCATTCATTGAGCTATTGTTTTAGGGCCCCATCCCTCTATTAGTACACAAAATTTGGAATTAAGAACAGATATTCTATGAGTTAGTATAACTTTTTGTTTGTTTGTTTGTTCCCTCTAATAAAAATGTGAGCATGGAATTCTTTCATTACAGTAAAGTGCAAAATACACTATCTGGTCTCTTTAAGATACAATACACTGTCTCTGGTGTCTTTCTTTTTCTGAAACTCTAGTACTGAGCATTAAAGTCAATATTCTGCCTAATCTCAAATGCACTTCCCCACTACTGTGAGTTTAGCATCTACTTTATTGCCTGATACCATAGATGGATGGAGGTAGTGATACTATCAGATATAGGGCAGGCTCCCCCAGTTGCCCAATGAAAAAAGGGGCCACATTGAATATATAAACTTTTGCAGTAGACGAAGAAGATAAAAAGATAACATCATTTAATATGTTTAGAAATAATGTTTGTTTTCTTGTTCACTTTCTTGAAATAATTTATTCAAAGCTTGCATCTGCATCTTTGACATGTCTTTGATGTCACTAGAGCTTCTTTGAAGTCCCCAAGGACTGTGTGCCAGAGTACCTTCTGTTCCCTCCCATATAAATTGCATAGCTTTTCATGTCTTTGGTACCATGTAAGTTTTTTCTGTAAATTGTATCCTAGACCCTAGCAGTCTGTGCTTATCATCCAGACTTTTTTTCCTGACTCTCCTTCCACAGGTATACATACGTTGAGGATCTCCAGTGGGGATCTCCAAAATATAATTACTTTCTGTCCTACCTTTAAGAGAGATTGTTAAAAGCCTTGTTTACAATGACATCTAATACAGTTATGAAGCCCTCACACTAGAGACAATGTCTAAATATTTATTAAATTTCTTTGCTTTCTTAAAATAGCCAGTTTCATCAGTTGACCTTCTTAAGCATCCCAAACTAGCACTGACTGAGGTTGTTTTAGGCTTGAGTGTCTTCATTCAAACAATACTTCTTTGTTCAAAATTAATGCTTGAGAGAGTGTTCTGTCAATAAGAGACTGTGTAAGGACTTGAATATATGGCAATCTCTCTGGTGGAAGAAAAAAAATCTTCAGTTTATATGTGGCCTAGTAATCAACCAAAGGGTTTTCTGTCTTTCTTTTTCCACATCTACTAGAAAAATTGTTTATTTTGTTACATATTCCTGTACGTTTTTGGAGGTAAAATAATAATAATAATAATGGCAAAGAGGCAAAAAAGTAGTGATTTGCTGGAAGGCAGGGAATAGGCTAATGATTATCACATGGTACTTGTGAACCCTTAATAGTTAATATATGGCAATACAAGAATATAATGCCAACACTGACATCAAAACCACAGGATTAATGGAAAAATAGGTGTCTGTTCCCTAACCAGTCAGAAAGAAAAGCTAAAGACCTTGCTTACAAGATGTTCACTAATCTTCACTTCTACAATATAGAACTTTCCATTTTGTATCTTAATGTTCATTTAAAGTGGTATCAAATATTGCAAGCATGTATCATAGAACAATTAATATAATATCTGAACATTTTCTTTGTAGAATTTAGTCAATTTGGAAAGAGCAGGTATAGAGAAGAATCTTACTGAAATACAATCACAACTAATTTACCTCTCTTGAGACATTCTGCTTTAGCAAGAGAAACACATGTCAGAAGAGGCTGAGGAAGGTAAGCAGGCAGGTTGTAATAATAACACCCCTTGACCTTTTTATAGCCTTGTGATTTCAAGGAACTTTTGTGAGCAGCATTTAATTCCATCTTCATAACAGCTCTGAGATGTAAACAAGGGAATTAGAAGGATTCCCTTTTCTTCCTCCTCCTTCTCCTACTCTTCCTCCTGTTCATTTTTTTTTTTTTTTTGCACTTGAGGAAACTGAGGCCCTGGAAGGTTAAGTGGATTGACTCAGGTTACCTTGTAGAGGATTCAAAAACAGGAACCATGCTGCTTCTCTGAGTAGAGGGAAAATCCTAGTAGAGTTGTGCTGTGTGTGGTTCTTTTTTTCTTCCTATGCTCTCAAATGCTGTTTCTCACTCCATTCCTTCCAGGGACATTCAAAACATTGTTATAAATGTATTTGAAAGGTGATTATCCTAGAAATGCTTCCCATGAGTTGTTTCTTTTTGAAGAAGGGCAATAAATTCTTACCCTTTCCATATTTTCTTATCAACGCTTTTATTCTAGCACAAAATGAGAATGCAGGTACACTTGCAAACAAAGGGAAATAGCAATAAATTGTAAAATGAACTTTGTCATGGTAAATTCAGCTGTGAGCTGCTGGGTTTATTATCTCATCCTGCAAAACTTCTGAATTTAAGTAGGTTAGTGACCCCTCCCAAATCTTTTTAGATGAAAAAACAGTGTTCTCAAGAGATAACTTAAGGAAAGAAATAATTTACTTACATTCATTTGAGATCTGTTAAACAGTTGTTTGAGACATTTATATAGGTTTTATATATGCTTGAGGAGAATACACACACACACATACACACATATATATAAAATCATATGATCCCTTCTAGATCATAAAGTATCTACTTTACTAAGAATATTTTCTAGAGCTTCACATGTGAAAACTAATTGACAGTCTTGGGCAAATTTAATTAAATGTCATGAATATTGAAACCCCAACATAAGAAGAAAGCAGAACTGGTGATGTAGAGATGAGCTCTTTCCCTTCGGGGAAGCTAACACACAGTAGTAGGCATAAGACAAGAACAAAAATAATTCTAGGGCAAAGAAGAATGAATAAATGAAAAAGAAAGAAATATAAACTGAGCCACTCTAGGGTTCAAAGGAAGGAGTATGCATGTCAGATTGGGATCAGAATGAGCTCCACAGCTTGGAATGGGCCCTGGAGGAAGCATGATATGTTGATGGCGGTATGTAGAGGAAAGCTCTTGCAGTGGAAGAAACAGCATGAGCAAGGGCTGACAGCAGGAAAGTACACAATGTTTGGGAAACAAGAACCGAGTTCAGAATAGCAGAATCAATATGGAGTAGGTGGTTGTGGGTATCACACTTTTTTTTTTTTTTTTTTTTTTTAGTTGGAATCTCACTCTGTCGCCCAGACTGGAGTGCAGTGGCCGCTCCCGGCCACCGCAGCCTCAACCTGCGGGGCTCCGGTGATCCTTCCGCCTCAGCCTTCCGAGTAGCTGGAATTACAGGCATGCACTACCATGCCCAGCTGATTTTTTTTTTGATTTATTGTAGAGATGAGGTCTCGCTGCCCAGGCGGGTCTCGAACCCGCGGGCTCAGGCAATCCACTCACCTCAGCCTCCCAAAGGCGCGGGATTACAGGCTGAGCCACCGAGCCCGGCTGGGTATCACACTTTTTAAAAAGTAATGAATATATTTGTGACAGTAGGTGAATTTTGACTTTCTGAGGAAACCAGGAGGAAACTCCTTTCCTTCAAAGGAATTTTGAAGGAAGAAAAGAAGGAGGCTGGTTAGTATGTTGCTTCTGTGTCAATTTTGATTTGACAAAGAGATAAGACTTTATTATATCTCGAATTCTTTTATCCAGATCCTTCTTGCTGTCAAGCATGCAGCATATAGGAGGAACACAGAAATTTCTGCTGCATAACACCCAGCCCTCAGACTGAAGGTGGGAAGAGTGTTAAGGAGAATTCACTAACAGCAAATCCAAAGTCTGGGCAGGAGTATCACATAGAAAAGAGGGAGAAGAAGATCAATGGCACAATACTCAACTAAAGAAAGGTGGGCAAGTATAGAGGAGGGAAATGGAGGTGCCTGCCCATACCCTGCATTGCTGCAGGCACTAGAAGAGCACACAGCTTTGGGAATAGCCTAGACCTTGGAGCACCCCAGGAGAATGGATGGGCACCTCAGTCCCAGAGTCCCCTTGGAAGAATTGAAGTATCCCATAAATAACAAAACTGTGCCAGGGAACATGGTGCCAGGAAAGAAACCCTGCCTGGTGGGCAATTTCATTACATCATTGCATCCTTTGCATTTCTGACTCATGGCTCTACTTTTTGGGGGTTTGGGGGGCATCTCCCAAGACAAAGTGGGCTGAGGCAACCATTATCCTTCCAGCAACCCTGGGGTTGCAATAGAAGAATCTTCTCTTTTTTGGCCTAGTGGAGCTAGATATGTGTCCTCTCATCTGCATCGGAGGGAGCAATGGGTTTTCTGACACATACAACTCCCCCATGGCACTTGAACTGTTTATGTGCGGGGGCCAACACTACTTGTCCCTGGAACTCCCTTTTTCCCCATCCTCTATTATCCTTCAAAAATACATTCCCAGCTTCCTTACAAATTTCCTTTTTTGTTTGTTTTTGTTTTAATTTCTAGTAGCATAGTTTTCAGATACTGGCAACCTACTGGTGTGATTCAGGACCCAAATGGTCTTTGATGTCAGATTCACCTACAATAAAATCTGGCTTCCCTCTCATATAAGTCCAAGAGTCATTTGACTGGTGATCTAGTTATGGTTATGCAGTGATGCCTACATCCCTGGGCTGTCACGGAATATGTAAATTTGCACATAGAAGGCTTTAATAGATCTTAGTTTTCTCCCTCCTTTCCCTTCTCTCCATGAACAGTATAGATGACTGTGGTATCTATCTGCTTAGTCATGGATAAACTTACCCAACTTCTCAATCTGCAGTTAGAAAACTACTGTACTTCTCATAAAGCAAGAAGAAAGTTCCTTAAAGTCTGTTGCCCCAGGCCCTTTTTATATATCCCCTCAACCTTGAAGTGTTGCTGAGGTTTAGCCACTTGGCATCTCACTCCTTCTCTGAAACCCAAAGGCACTTTGATAATATTTATTTTGTGTATTTTCCTAAGTTGTGGTTATTTGTATATTTAATCCATTACAGTTCTTGACTGGAGGTTCTAGATTGTATATGCCTTAAAGGCATCTTTCTATTTCCTGTGATATCTAACACAATGCCTTGCACTCATTAAATCCTAGGAATGAATGAAATTGACCTAATGCCTTTGTAATGCTCACATATAAATGGTAGCCAAGTCTAGTTTCTACTTTTTAATGGCGTTGGGCAAAGTTACCCATCACCCCACTTCTGTTTACCAATATACCATAAAATATCTTCAATGTGTCTAGAAGCAGTACACCCAAACAGACCTCATGGGTTGATTTCCACTACCCTCCAGAGCACATGCAGGATTATTACCATGGATTCCGCAGTTCCTCGTCAGTTTCCTCATGCTCCCCTCCACTCAATACTTAGTACACTTCAGCCCATGCCCTGTGATTCAGCTAAGCAAGTTGGCTAGATGTACTCCCTTTCACAAAGGTGGATAAAAATACACGCTGTCAGCTGACATAACAGGTAGCTTTCTTTTATCACCTAGAATTCTGCAAAAAATGTTGACACAGTCTCCCACATAAGGTCACAGCCTAATCTGGGAAACAGTTTTGAACCAGCTCCAGTACAACTGTTCACAATACAACAGATTGATTTCTCTCACTGATGTTAACTCACAAAATTAATTTACCATTATTGATAGTATTGCATGCTCATCTGCCAGCTGTTTGTGGATCTTTGCTTTTTAAAGACAAAGACCAATGTTGAATTCTGATTAAATAGTTTCTTAGCACCAGTGTTCTTATAGTCCAGTCATCTCATTTTATAGAAAGGAAATTGAAACTTCTCAGGTAGATGCCAATTTCTTGGTCTTAACAAATTTAAGTCACAGGGCTTATATTTGTATGCATAGTTGAGCTTGAAAATACAGAAGTAGAATATTTTTAAATGATTTCCAGAAAAGGATGAAGTAAAATTCACTTCCCTTCTAAACCACAAAATCGGTACCTTAAATGAAATACAAGTCAATAAAGTTGATGTAGACAGGGTTCTGGGAGGCAGTCAGTGTGCTATGTACATAATTCAATAGTAGTAGTGAGAAGGAGTTGTGGTTTGCAAATAGTAAGGGTGTTTCACAGTATAAGCATTGACCTATTCTTTTGTTTTTCTCCCATTTAGCAAATATAAGGGAATTGATTTTCACAGTCATTTTTTAGATCAGGTGACATATTAAAAATCAGTTTAGCAAAAATTAAGAAACAGAAGTATTTTAAAAATATATCTCTGAGTCAACTGAGAGAAGAGATACATAATCTGTCTGCTATATGACTTTATTCTCTGTAATTTTAGTATCTTCACCAAATGCATAAGGGCTAAAATGATATTGGCCCATTGTTAGAAGCAATATCTCTAGTTTAATCTAAATCTTTTTTTTTTTTTTTTGAGTTGTAGTCTCTCTCTGTTGCCTAGGCTAGAGTGCAGTGGTACACTTACAGCCACCCCAGAGCAGTGTCGACCTGTTGGGCTCCAGTGATCCTTCCGCCTCAACCTTCTAAGTCACTGAAACTACAGATGAGCTCTACCATGCCTAGCAAGTTTTTTACTTATTGTAGAGACGAGGTCCTGCCAAGTTGCCTGGGCTGGTCTTGAACCGATGGGCTCAGGCAATCCACTTGCCTTGGCCTCCCACGTGCTGGGATTACAGGTTTAGCCACCAAGACTGGACTAATCTAAATCTTTATAGCTTTAATTTAAAAAATCCCCCAGATCAACCTACCCATGTGAATAGACATTTTACTAAAGAACATGTAGTCAAATAACATTTTTTAGCACAGAACATTTTTTAATGGTGCTAGTATTCAGAGAGTTTAAATTAATAATTTAGATATGTAGTTTGCTCCCAGGGAAAGAAAAGAATATCTATGCATGCAGTGTCATCAAATGGGCATAAATTAACTTGAACTAAATCTCATGAGTTAACATCAAGGATAGGGAAAAAATCTGATATTAGACTAGGCTAAGATGGTGGGTGGTTGTGTGTGCATAAAGGAATGGGGTTTGGGGTTTGACCTTTAGTCATTCTTTGGGACTTGGACAGTATTTTATTCTCAGTCCTGAACAGATCCCCATTCAAAAAACAGTTTTCTATAATGCCATAATCTCAGGGAAATTCTTTTGGGCACTGAGGAGTCTCCAGATCACCATGAAACACGTTGCTGTTAATTTATTTCATGAGCATAACATTTTGTGCAATGTAGTTTTTCTGCTTCTGTGTAGCTCAATTCATCCCTTCCTCCACTTCAACACTCTTGTGTAGTGAGCCAGTAACAATGACCTTCCATTCGACTGAAGGAGAAACAGAAGCTCAGAGTGCCTGACTTCTTTATTACTGAGTTGCTGCTCCTTAAATTTTCCCTTTGAATGTCCAGGTGATGTTTGTTGTGCCATGATGTTTTTGCAGAGTATCTTATCATTTTGGGAAAAGAGAATTGGAATGTGCCCAAAGAGCTCATTGAGGATCAGGAGAGTTTGGACCCTCATTCCATATCCAAACATTTCCCTTTTCAGCAGCCCTACTGAATCACCTTGAGTGACTTAGATGTCTGCTTGTGTTCTCCTGGTAAGTGAAGAATTTCAATGAACTGCTAGAAACCCCAATGAATATTTGTAACATTTATGGAAGATCACTACAAAGACTATCAACAGGCATGCAGGTAGATCAGCATCTTGGCATTGAATGTGAAACAGTTGAAAAAGAATCAAATGATTTAGCCAAATAGTGCCCTCATTTTACAAAGATTTTAATGTCTCTGGATGTGCCAGGTGTCACTGAAACCTGTCTATTGTGCAACGGCAGTAGCCTTCCCAGCAGCCATCCTGGTGCCCTCCTAACGTCCTCAGTTGTGCCCTAAGCTACAGGTGTGGCTTGGCCTCTCAGAAGGTTAAATTCTCTCACAGATGCCAGTGGGAGACCTGATTGTGATTATAACTTCTGTGATGCCACATCTTAAAAACAAAGCTAGAGAGATCTGAGTATCACATATTCTCACTCATAAGTGGACCTTGAACAACTACTGTATTACTATAAGAAAAGTATTGAAAGTGACAGGAAAGTGTGGGGAGGGGAGTGAGGGTGTGGGGAGGTGGGATTGACAGTAGTCAATATCCGCCTCGGGAAGGTGAGGGGGCACACCTCATCGATAAGGGTACCTGCATGATGAATATTTGTATACTTCACCCTGAATTGTACCCCACAATTTTAAATAATTTTTTTTAAAAAAAGCTAGGATGCAGTTGTTGCCCTAATGCCTGAAGAAACATGGTTGTTAGGAGATTGAGGCAGTTGAAGCCCAGAATGGGGAGCCTTCTGAGGAATTCCTTGAGCACAGAGCCAGGTAAATTTCAGAAGTGAGCCGGGCTTGGTGGCTCAGCCTGTAATCCCGCGCCTTTGGGAGGCTGAGGTGAGTGGATTGCCTGAGCCCGCGGGTTCGAGACCCGCCTGGGCAGCGAGACCTCATCTCTACAATAAATCAAAAAATCAGCCAGGTGTGGTAGTGCATGCCTGTAATTCCGGCTACTTGGAAGGCTGAGGCGGAAGGATCGCCGGAGCCCAGCAGGTTAAGGCTGCAGTGACCGGAGCGGCCACTGCACTCCAGTCTGGGTGACAGAGTGAGACTCCAACTCAAAAAAAAAAAAAATTCAGAAGTGGAGTTAGGCAGGTAAGCCTAGTCTGTGGGTTGGTTATGTTCTCTCTAGTCCATAGTCTATACCCACCAAGTCAGTGTCTAGGTCTGAATCCCAGCATTTTCTTGACTTAGAACCTGAGATCAGTAGTGAAACAATAAACCTTCTGGTTTATTTGTGCAGTGGAACTATGGGGAACTGCTATTAGATAAGATTTTATATGAAAATGCAAACTTTTTAGAAGTTAAAAATGCATTTAGGGAGTCCCTCTCAGTCTGTCAGAGAAAGCTAAACAAAGATTTAAATATTTTTAAATCCCTTGAAGCTATTGTTAATTAAGATATGCTTCATTTTAGTCATTTACCCTTAACTCTATTTCCCTTCCAACTTGAAAGTTATAAGCAATTTCTGCTGTAGGTTTTGGCTATTTGAAAGTTTATGTCTTTCAAAAACACAACTCTGCGAGGGTCTAATTCTACATTGCCACAGGAAAGTATGTTTGGAAAGTTGGGTATGGTGAGGTAAATGTGTGACAGAGAGACAGTTTTAAATTGAGCAGTTGTGTATGTGTTTGGAGCGTTTGTAAGTTAGGGGTTGGTAAACTAGGGTCAGTCAACCAGTTTTTGTATGATTTGTGAGATGGAAAGTGTTTCTATGTTTTAAAATTGTTATATAAGTACTTATATAATATCCTTAATTTTTCCTCTTGGCCCAACACAGATCATAAAATATTTACTAACTGGTCTTTCAGAAGAAAGTGTACTAACCCTTGGTCTAGAGAATGATGTCACAACATCTCTCCTGATTTGAATTATAGAAAAAAAATTCATACCCTTTTGTTCGACTCTTTTAAGTTACTCTTGCAGTAATCAAATTGAGTGTATTTTACAAGAAATGTACCATGTTTTTGCAGTCTTTTCAGGGCTTAATGAAGTAGGTACAAAAGGCTTTCTGCAACATATTAAATCAACCAGTAGTTATTACAATATATTTTGGAAGTATACGAAGAGGGAATTACAGAACATCCTCCCCATGTGATGGAATGGGCTCTGGCCTCACACAAACTGAAATATTCCCTAAGTGTTTACTTCCATCATGAAGTACCTTGGGCACCAGTTCTCTCTTCTTTAATGTATGTGCTGTCCTTTTGAGCACACTAGAGAGAACCTCAGTTGTGAGCTGACTCGCCTGTAGAACAGACAGAACATTTATGGATAGGCATAGTAGGAGACCTGCTTTCGGTGAAGCAGAACCAGGGAGTTGTTTGCTGTTTGTTTGTTTAAATGACTTTATTAAGCTATAATTTATATACCATAAAATTTACCTGTTTTGGGGGTACAAACAGGTGATTTTTAGTAAATTTACAGTAATATAAGCACTGTCACCCAATCTTACAACATTTCTATTACCTCAAAAAGCTAACTTCTGCCAATGCTGTCACTCCATTTTATTCCCAGCCCCAGGCAACCACCAATCTATTTTCTCTCTCAATAGATTTGCCTTTTCTGGACATTTTATAAAGTGGAATCATCCAATATGCGGTCTTTGTGTCTAACTTCTTTCACTTTGCATAATGTATGTTTTCGAGTTTCATACATCTCCAAGTGTGTATCAGAACTTTGTTATAATGGAGAACCTTATTTTCTTTATCCGTTCGCCACTGAGTAGGCATTTGAATTGTTTTTGCTTTGTGGCTACTGTAACTAATGCTGCTGTAAACATTCATATACAAGTCTTTGTGTGAACACAAGTTTTTATTTCTCTTGGGTAGATATCTAAAAGAGGTATCTTACTGAGTTATATGATAAGTCAT
Organism: Cephalopachus bancanus; assembly: GCA_027257055.1. Classification (NCBI taxonomy): domain Eukaryota; kingdom Metazoa; phylum Chordata; class Mammalia; order Primates; family Tarsiidae; genus Cephalopachus; species Cephalopachus bancanus. The sequence goes on along the minus strand of JAPVLO010004738.1, from coordinate 2,288 downwards.
GTTTATTTTTTAAAGAAATTTCCAAACTTTGGAAAGTCTGGAAATGGCTGCACCATTTCATATTCCCACCAGCAGTGTATTTAGGTTCCGGTTTCTCTATATCCTCAAAAACATTGTTACTGTCTCTTAGATTATAGCTATTCTAGTAGGTGTGAAATGGTACCTCACTGTAGCTTTAATTTTTATTTCCCTTATGAACAGTGATGCTGAGTATCTTTCAGATGATTATTGGTCTTTTATATATTGTTAGGATATCTGTGTAGATCTTTTGCCCATTTAAAATTGGGTTTGTGTTGGGAGGCTGAGGTGAGTAGATTGCCTGAGCCCACGGGTTCAAGACCCACCTGGGCAGCGAGACCTCATCTCTACAATAAATCAAAAAATCAGCCGGACATGGTAGCACGCACCTGTAATTCTGGCTACTCGGAAGGCTGAGGTGGAAGGATCGCCGGAGCCCAGCAGGTTGAGGCTGCAGTGGCCGGGAGCGGCCACTGCACTCCAGTCTGGGCGACAGAATGAGACTCCAACTCAAAAAATTAAAAATTAAAAATTAATTAATTAATTAATTAATTAAATTTAAAAAATAAAATTGGGTTTGTCTTTTTTATTATTGAGTCTTTGAGAGTTCTTTATATATTCTGTATATAAATCCTCTGTCAGATATATATGTATGACTTGTGAACATTTTCTCCTATTCTGTGACTTGTCTTATTTTCTTAATGGTGTCTTTTGAAGGACAATATATTTCGAAGCATGAAGTACGAATTTATAACATGGAAGTCATTTCCAATATTTTTTCTCATGTTAATTATTTTGTTCCAAAGCTGAGGTTTGTGGGAACTCCTCCAGTGAGTCAGCAGTAGGGTTGGTGACAGCATCACCTCTTTAGGTAGTGTTAATATTTTGGATAGCCACACAGTGCTAAAACTCTTAGGCAGCTTCAGGTTTCCCTGATGCCTGTATCTGTTTGGTTTCATTTAGGATGGGGCTATCAATCTTGGATGGTTGGTTCCATCCTGTGTGAGACTTTCATCCTCTCAGGACCACCAAGGACAAGAAATGGGAGTGTTCCTTTACCTTTTCACTCCCCACACCCCCATCTCTCACCCCTTCTAAAAATCTGTTTTTTAGAAATACTTTCCTGGCCGTTGCCTTACTAGACTCTGATATGGCCATGTGCTCTTTGAGCTATGGTCGTTGCCATGTTTCCTGGCTTTGGCCCCCGTCCCTATCTTAGGGATGTAAATCTCCTCCCTCTCCCTCCCTCCCTCCCTCCCTCCCTCCTCTCTCTCTCTCTCTCTCTCTCTCTCTCTCTCTCTCCTCTCTCTCTCTGTAATTTACTTTTTAAATAAGCTTTATTTTCCAATCTAAAAAAATAAAAAGAATTTCCTTTATGATGTAAAAAGAATGATAAGTACTAGGGGTGCCCAAAAAATGTACACACATTTTAAGAGATGTTATCTATGTATTACTTTTCAAAGTTGAATTGAATTACAGTAGCACCTCAATCAGGGTTCCTGATCTCAAACCAAGCAAAGTAGGGATCAAAGGGGGGCCCAAACTTTACCTGTACAATGTCTACTTGTATACCTAATCCTGAATTGTACTCCACATATTTAAAATAAAATGTATTTTAAAAAATAGAATTACAGTAGCAATGTGTAGTATGACATTCACTCAAAAGATGGTGCTAATCAAGTGAATGCTGGCATCACCATGCAACAGGCAGAACAGTCAAAGAAAATGGTGGAAACACAGCTCCTTGTCATCCAAGCACAAGACCATTTTGAAATGGTATTTGACATTGACAATGGAGGTATGAGTATGCAACAGAACCTCCAACACACCTAATATTTGCATGCATTTGTAATAAGTCTGAGACACATGGTACTGTGTGTGATGGACACAAGGGAAGATCTGGGATGTCTTGCACAGTGACAAGTCCTGCAGTAGTTCACTGTAATCAGAAGTGTCTGGATGCTGATAGTAACCACTTTGAGCAACTCTTGTAATTTCAGAAGTCAAATGTGACTTGAATTCATCTTTTATCGGTATATATTGAGTATTAAATGTTAATACAACTTTTTCCTTTCTTAAAATGTGTATACAGTTTTTGGCACCCTCCGCACAGGGGAAATAAGTTGAACATAAGAAAAACCTACTAAGTGAAAGAAGTCAGCAACAAAGACCACATATTGAATGATTCCACTTCTATGAAATGTCCAGAAAAGGCCAATCTATTGAGAAAGAAAATAGATTAGTCGTTGCCTGGGGCTGGGGAAAAAAAT
>JAPVLO010004737.1:0-13613 GCA_027257055.1 Cephalopachus bancanus | reverse complement strand
AGTCAGCATGGCAATTGGGATGAACAAAGCTTAACAAGAGTTCTAAGTACACATACTGCTTAAAACATTGCATAACTTTACAATCACGGTCACTACCAGGCAAAGGAATATGCCTAATCCTATGGGGTCTGAGGTAGGATTTAAAATACTAAGAATTCATAAAATATAGTGAACATGAGGCAGGGATATATAAAATACAGTGAATGCTTCTTTTACAGTAAGTATAGCTTTTTTTTGAGTCTCTTGGGTCCCTCATTCCCCCCTCTCAGAGGAACCTAAAGATAAGGCCCAATCATGGGTTTACATAGGTTTCTTTAAGGCCATTCTGAAAATGGGTAGCAGAGTTGAGACAACAAGGATGAGTACCAAGTGGTTGGTACTGGTGCTTGAGTATCATGAGTTGAACGGTGCTGACTTGATTTTTAGCAAAGGCCATAAGCTTGTTGATGATGCAAGGCCTGAAAATAAGTAGGAGAATTAAAACGACTAAAGGGCCAACTACAGTGGAAATTAATGTAGTAAACCAGGAGGTGCGGTTAAATCATGCTTTAAACCAATTGAATTGTTGCTCTCATTCTCTAAAATTACAACAGTAGAAAATAGAGACAATGAAATTTGTAAAATTAACGGTATCTTATTAAACCTTAAAATACTATGATTGGTTATGCTTGAACTAACATGATTCTCTGACGTTAGCATGAACTATTCTATAATAATTTTTTTATGAATAAAATAAATTTAATTTTTATAATAGGTAGAGAAACCTTACACTAATTGTAGTTAAAGCTGGCCTAAAAGAATGCAGTTCAGTCTAAAGTACGTGCTGGGCTCTCTGGAATGTGGCTCAAACTTTGTGCTGAGCCATTTCGACAACTCTATTATTGAAAAGGTTGAAACAGCTTCCTATAAGTATATACTAATTCTACAAATATACTTTTAAATTGTATAAAGAAGCTTGTACCATATAAAAGGCTCTCAAATGTGACCTGAATTTGAATTATATTTAATTTGTAAGCCAAAACCACAGTTTTATGGGAAACAGGAACAATGGGTTTTCAGAGTGAGCCATGCCTGTTACAGTTACAGAGCCTTCAGCTTAGATCAGCAGAGTTTCTTTAGGTTACTTGTGCTTTATGGTAAAAGGAGGAGGAAAATGGGGTCAATGACTCCCAAACACATCCTAGCAGTCTTGGGGTCTATGGCCCTCCCTGATCCCTAATGCTTAGTGGGCCTCTGTGGCTGGCTGCCAACATCTCCCCCCTTTTAAAAACAATTTATTATTTTAGCACAAAACCATGAAACTCGGTGTTGAGTTGAGAAATGTTCTTTTTTTTTAGTACTCTGGAAATAACTGGAAGTAGGCACAGCAAGACAAGAATTACTGTACTGCAAATTTTTACATTAAGTATAGACATTAATGACTTTTGATTAACAAACAATGAGAAGTTATTAAACATGGAGCTAGTCAATTTATAGGACCGGAACTGCTTTTTAGCAACTTATGTCCTGTATGTCTTGAAGTAATTTAGTGAGTTTTATGCTTAAGTCCGAATGATTTTAAATTCTAAAGGATATGTTTTTTTTTATCTTTTCCCGAGTATGGACAGATTTATTTACCTCCAAAGGAGTGAGGCAAATTTACTTAAACTTAGAGTGACATCGGAGAGCCAATTTTTATTTTTAAAGTCACAAGCTCTTGTCGTACTGCTAAAACTGTTTTCTTTAAAGCATTAACTTTACTTTCTAACTTTCGATTTATAATCTCCTGAGTAGCTAATGCAATAGAAACATTATTAGATAACTGATCAGCAAAGGTAGCTGTATGAACTTCCTTAGACAGAGCTACAGTTGAAACTGTTATTGAAGTAGCAGTAGCTATTAATGCTGTAATTTCTAAAATTAAAGTAGCTAAAAAAATTTTCTGTCTTTCTAACACAGCATTAACCTTATATAATGTCTGCAAACCATATTCAGCATTTTAATGGGATGACAAAGATATGGGGATTATTAAATAGGGGAGTTGCTTGAGAATGACAAATTCTTCATAAAAGGCATTGGTTAAACAATTAGTAAAATGCATTCAGTACAAGATTTCTTATAAACATTAGCATGATAAACAATTTTAACAGTTTGATATTCACTCTAAATAAGAAATATATAAGGAGATTACAAGTATGCTCTAATATGGTATAACTGAGTTTGTCAACAGATTTAGACAGGCTGCCTGGTTGAAGGGCTGCAAGAGCTCTCCATAGATGAGACTGAATAATCTACCAGACGCTGTACTTGATGGACAGTACTGGAGGCACCCATCCACTGGAATGACACCTAGCTGTGGCAAGTGTATAGCCATTAAAAACCCCAGTCACTAATATATAGTCTTTTACCAGGCACAGGATAATCCACCTTAGAGTTATAAGCATAGTCTTTTCATTTCAGGAAGCCAGTATCTCGCTGGGTGAGTGACCAGTCCTTTTCCATATCATTGAAGGGGTAAGTAGGTACGCTGACAGGTGGTGAAGCCCTAGTCACATGACTAGGGTTAGTTCCCCCAGGCATTAACATCTCCAGCCACCAACCATCCTGATAAGGGCTTTCTGTACTTAGAGACTTAAATGTAGATATTAAGCAAGAAGCCCGCTAATTATTAAAAGCAGAATTACTATATTATTATATTGAAAATATTAGAGACATGTAGTTAGGTTACAGCTTAAATTGAGAATTTAAAACAGGTAAACATTGGCAAGAGAAAACAGTTTCCTTTGTTTTTATGATAGGTCTGACATACTTTTATAACAATTGATATGCTAGAGAGTGAAGCCCAGGTTATTTTCCACTCATCCTGTGGCAGGATGCAGCAAATGCTCAAATATATTTCTTGTATGATTGAGTGAATAAACACAGAAACATGTAGCTGGTTCAGGATCAGCAGTTGGCCTCACCTGGGCTGCCACTAGCCCAGCAGCAAGAAGGAAGGTTGATAGCAGTTAAAGGTATTTCCCTTTGAAAGGCAAGTTGCAATTTTAAAGGCCTGCCTGGCATCAGGCAGGTTTTGTTTAAGAAAGGCCAAATGGCCGGGCTCGGTGCCTTAGCCTGTAATCCCATGCCTTTGGGAGGCTGAGGTGAGTGGATTGCCTGAGCCTGTGGGTTCAAGACCTGCCTGGGCAGCAAGACCTCATCTCTACAATAAATCAAAAAATCAGCCGGGCATGGTAGCACATGCCTGTAATTCCAGCTACTTGTAAGGCTGAGGTGGAAGGATCACCGGAGCCCAGCAGGTCGAGGCTGTGGTGGCCGGGAGTGGCCACTGCACTCCAGTCTGGGCGACAGAGTGAGACTCCAACTCAAAAAAAAAACAAAGAAAGGTCAAATGGCCCAGAGACTGGCTATTTCATAAAAATAAAAAAGTCTTATCTAAAGCCCCCCCTTCTAAAGTTGATGGTTTACAATCCTGCAGTTCCTGGAAACCATTTGTTCTTAAAAAAAAAAGTCTGATTTTGCTAAGAACAACCTTGTAAAATTCCAAATAAAATATGTAATTACTCAACACGACCCCCTCCCTTACCTAAACGAGGGTATAAGACCCCAGGTCACCTGTTCTGGGGTGGTCGAGCTTGATTTGAATGCATGAAAGTCTCGGGCCCACTGTGCTGTGCTAACCAGCGTAATAAAGTGCCACTTCCTATAATAGTCTCAGTGTCACATTTCTCTATTTTTCCTGCTACAGTCCTATGTTGGATAGTAATTCTTGTGCCTGGAAGGAGATTTTAAAGTTGGTGCTGTTAGTGAAATTAATTTACCTGGTCTTCAGGCAAATTAAAAGGGGGTGGGGTAGATGTGGTCCCTGGAGCTTGCTGCTTATCTCATCCTAGAGACTGAATCAAGAACTTGAAGAGTTTAAGTATCAAAGTTTTTCTTTTTTTTTTAAAGCATGTTATAACATAAAATCACAGTAGTTATTGTAAAAGTTACTTCTTTAGCCAAAATGACAGTTTAACGACTTTGAAAAGAAAAAAAGAAAAAACAACTTCGCTCTTTTGTAACAAAGACAGTGGGGAAGGCTAATTGGATTTTGTCTTAACAGTGGATGGCATTTAGGACTGAACTTAAGGCTTGCATTTGTTGCTTTAGGGCAAGACTTTCAAATTCTTTTAAGTTTGCCTGTATGCCTCTAACAAGAGGGGGTGGCCACCTATAAGGAATTACAAAAGTCAAGATGCCTGTTTACTTTATTTGAAGGCCTGTTTTGGGGCCTTTTTCTCTAGCAGGGTTTTTTGTTTACCCCCCTTTGAGACTTCATAGAGAAGTTAGGCATTTAAATTTTTTTTAGACTAGTATAGGAACAGGACCACATTTAGGGTCTTCTTTTTTTTTTTTCTTACGCTTGTTGATTGGGTCCTTTCTTTTTAAATTTTTAGCAGCACTTATTCTCCGTGGATGTTTGAGTTTCTTCTGGTCCAAGAAGCACTTAGGGAAATACGCTCATAAACTGTGATTAAAATTTATTCCAAATAGACAACACATTTTCTTATGAGCATTTATGTTTGAGGCCGCTCTTTTTTTTTTTTCCCAGAGGCCTACCGTTAAACAATTTTAAAGGTTTAATAAATTCCATTTCAGAGACTTGGATCCTGAGTGATGCAATATCAAATACCTATGTTTAGTTTATTCATGTTCTAGTTTTACATCTGATGGAGTTTTCCCTGGATTTGCCGGGGGTGGAATAGGTTGCCACTCAGCCTGCAGTAGAAACGTTTGAAAGCTTTTTTTAAAAAAACCTACCTATAGGAGATTTATTTATGTCTAGCCTGTGCTAGCTACCCTGCCTTAATTATTTATTCTTTGGAGATTTTTCAATCCTATAATCATTTGGGGTGCTGAGGGGTGAAGGTCCATCTTCTGTAATTTCTTCAGAGCTGACAATGGGCGCAGTCCTGCCTAGCCAGAGATTGAAAATCTCCCCCGTCTGACTTGAGGCATCCAGATTTGTTTCAGCAGTGGCATTATTTGCAGACACTGGCTGGAATTTTTGCATGACCATTATGTGGGCATGAAATTACCAAACTTTAGTTTAATAGAAGAAATAAAGTCAGGCCTACATCTTGACAATTTTAGGCAGTGGCTGATTACCTTTTGTACAAAAGCTACAAGGCCTGAAGTTATTAGCATAACTTAAATGATAAACTTTAATTTCTGTGGCTTTATTACATGTACCAGCTTTTGTATTTTTGGACAATCATAGTAGCCTGACATTGTTTTAGACTATAATTTGAACTAGGCACTTAAGTAAATTTTACATAAAATTTAAAGGGAAATTTGAAAATGTTTGGAGACTTGTATCCAGAAAGGAATTTATTATGCCTAGATTGTTTATAGAATTTTTTTGTATGTATATTTTTTATACCATTTTTGGTGTGCTTATACCATTTTATTCTTCTTATTTTTTTTAGTAAAATCTTATTTGTATACTTTTTATATTTTTTTCTTTCCTTTTTGCTTTCCTTTTTATTTATTTATAGATAACCTTTTAGAGTTATAATTTGTATTTACCTTTTAGTAACGGTAAGGTGAAACATTTAGATTTTGAAACACCTTTAATTCCACTGGAGAGCAGGTTTTAGGAGGAAGAAGTTCAGTATGAGCACAAGGGCCAAAAACTTAGCCTCAGTATTAATTAAGAAATTAATTTGGACCCCAGTTACATTTATATAGACCCAAGGATTTTCTGGGTGGATGGCATACAGAGTGCTGCACTGGGCCATGCCCCTCCACCTTCAGTTAACAGCCACTATTGCCAAGCTAGGTGTGTCCCCTCCCCTCTTCAGGAGAGGCCATTAAGAACAATTGTGCTTTAGGTGCTTAGATTGACCACATTCATAGCAGCTGATACCATTCCCTTAGCAGGTTTATTCTTATCAGGCCTCTCTTGGGTGGCTGGAGCTTGTTTACCTTTCTTCTGACTGGTGTTCATTTTGTAGTTTTTCTCTTTTTTTCATTAATTTTATTTATCATGTTTGATAAACTTATACTTTTTTTGACATGCTTAAACCTTTTATTTTTGTTCTATACTTTCTTTAATCAGCCATCTATTATAGAGCAAAAATGTATTATATAATATTTTTTATATAATTATTTATCTTTTCTTTATTCTTTTTTACTAAAAAACATACCTTACACCAACAATTTTCTTTACATTTTTTTCTAGCCTCAGAGCTCTAACCAAAGCAATAAGTTCATGTGCAGTAGAAGGGCTTAGATAGGATCCAACATGGACTTTTAGAGAAATCCAAAGCTATACAAAAGGCATTCAAAAAGCACCTTAGTTAGCCTGTTTATTAACACCTTTTCTTGTAGTTAGCTAGCAGGATTCATTTACATGATCCCAGTTTAGATATAACTTGAGAGAAATTTATTATAAGAAAACAACAAAGAAGAATTTTCAAACATCCCCCCCGTCCCAGCCACCCCTCTGAGAAGAGACCCACCAAGCCATGTGGAAACTTGAAATGGCTTTCCAAGTACATATGGGGGTGTGGAGGGTGAGAGAGGGCAAAGGAGGTGAAAACCTTTCTTATTTTGTTTACCAAATTTGCCTTGAATGCTTGCAATTTATTATTGTTTATATTATATATTGGCTAAGGATTTTAGGGTATACTTTTAAATGAAATGATAGAACTACAGTTATTAGCAGAAATTTTTCCATAGTATTTAGAATCTGTAAGCTTTCATACTCACTTTGAAAGTTTTCCCACTGATTTGCTCATGCTCATTAAACCTCTTTGTTCTGTTTTTCCTCTGCGGAGAGCAGAGTAGGTCCCGTGCACAGGCCCCCAGGGCCTCGGCAGGCATGGCTCCCATGCTCCACCCCGCTGGCAGGGGGTGGGGCCAAGGGTTGCCACGCTGTGCCTCGGCTGCCCAGGCCGGGCTTTATTTCCTGCAAAGCCAGGACTCTGAGCGTTGGCCCCGTTTGGGTAGAATAAAAGACTTGGGGTTTGATAACCCACGACAGGGGTTATCAGTTATATTCTGCCATACGAGGATGTAAGGCACCTGATTCGGGCGGCCATGATGGAGAACAGGAAGACAATATGCTTAACCTGCAGAGCAAAACTTAGAAAGTGCCCTTTGGTGGCCATTTTTTTTTTGCAAAATTACACTCAGGTTATCAGCCCTTTCCTTTACATCCAAGAAATGATCAGTCAAGAGTTAGAGGATTAGTCAGTCTCTGTCCCATGTTTTCCATCCACAGTAACACACGCAAACACAAAAGTATGAGTTCCTATGGCCACAGAGACAGAAACGAAACCAATCTGAAGGTAAGTCCGCACCTCTTGGTGCTGGGCTACCCTCAGATAAGAGGACAGCCCTATCCTTCAAATGGGGGCATACCAGACGACCCCCTCTTACTGGCCCGCCAATGCGTCTGGGAGCTACTGAGTCTGTGCCTCTCCACCTGGACCTCCTTTGAGCCTGCAGTTCCAGTGCCTGGGCTCCCTTTGAGCCTGTGCTTCCAGCACCTGGGATCCCTCACAGGTGAGAACAGCTTCCCCTGTTCTCCAGATGGGGTCAAGAGACATCTCCCAAGATCCCCAGTCAGCGGCCCCAGAGCGTGTCTGCTCACACCTTCTCCCAACCTTACAGGATGGATATCCTACAAGAAGCACGCTAACAGACAAGCAGAGAGACAAACAATAGTGCACTCACCTGCTGGCATTGGGACCCTCTGGGCCGGGGTCTAGGAGGTCTCTCAAATCTCGCTGGGGCCTCCAAATATTAAACTCAAGATTTTATATCCGAGAGACCACAAAGAGCCAGCTCTGATGCAAACACACGAGGGTCTTTATTCAGGCTCAAGTCTGGGCTCACAAACTGAAGCCAACACAGCCGCTTGAGAATGAGAGCCCTGATTCAGTATAGCAAGCAGTTTTTATGCACAATTACAGAGTGAGGGGAAAGAACTTTAAACTTGTTTTACATGATTGGGTAAGTTCTCCTAATGGGTACGGGGGCACTTGGGATTGGTAGGTTTATTTCTGGCTTGTGTGGGCTCTAGCTCAGCTGCCTGTGATTGATGGGGAACTGCTAAACTGGCAGAGTGGAATGTCAGATAAGCACTGCATGTAAATTAACTTGAGCAAGCAGGCAGGAGGTTTGAAACAACACAGAGCCCAGCAGAGCCCACCGAGAGGGTGGCTACCGCCACCAAGTCTGCTGATCTAAACAAAGGAATGTTCAGGAGGGGCTTGTTTGCTTAACATTTACATCCCATTGCAGAAGCAGAAGTCAGCATGGCAATTGGGATGAACAAAGCTTAACAAGAGTTCTAAGTACACATCCTACTTAAAACATTATATAACTTTACAATCACGGTCACTACCAGGCAAAGAAATATGCCTAGTCCTACAGGGTCTGAGGTAGGATTTAAAATACTAAGAATTCATAAAATATAGTGAATATGAGGCAGGGATATATAAAATACAGTGAACGCTTCTTTTACAGTAAGTATAGCTTTTTTTTGAGTTTCTTGGGTCCCTCAATGAGAGATAAATAAAATTTTGTATTATTTACATCACTGTATTTTTGAGGTTTCGATCGTTTAGATCATAGCTACATTGTATTATTAGGAAAATTAAATAAGATGATTTTAAAGCTCTTAGCAAAACGTTTGGTATATAGTATACAGAAATTTTTCCCAGTAAATAGTATTGTATTTTTTGTTCCCATGGAGAAGAAAAACCCAAAACAACTCCCTTTATTTCACTACTTTCTCTTGTTTCCTTACCACCTGCACCTTCTTGCAGCTATCTAACCCTTTAATCTCCAGAAAAGATTGTATTCTTGGCCAATAGTTAGTTTTTTCCTTCTTTGGTGTGCCAAATACCATTTCCAAGCCATTCTTCATCTTTTTCTTTCTTTTATTCTTCTAGATTAAATTATTCTGATTAAATATACCCAGTATGAATCTATGATACTTTTTAAATTTTTGACTCCAAAGTTTAAAATCTGAAGACAGACCTATGATTCAGGTCAAAATTTTTAATTGATTTCTCCCTTTTTTCCCTTGATCTTATTGTGTCAAGATTGAATCAATCACTAGCTTTCTCATGTTATTTCTTCCTCTTTGTTTTCTGAAAAATTACCATATCTTTCTTCAAACCCCCTTTAGGCTAAAATCTCAGAGATAGCAGTATTTATCCAACTCCTTTTAGCATCATTAATCTTTTGCAAGGTATTTATTTGTAACTCTGTGATTCTGCAGTAACAACAAGTCGTCATTATTTCAGAGAGGAGAGAATAATTTCTTTCAATGAAGTATACTCTTTCTTTCACCAGTATTGCATCCTACACAGGTTATTTGAGCTCTGCTTGAACATTCCAGTGATAGGGACCTTAGCACACCCCCAAAGAGGTAGTATTCAATTTGTGCCAGCACCAGGAGAACAAGAAGCAAAGAAGCAGCCTGTGCAGGAATGCCAATTGGAAAACCAGCATTGTGATAGAAAGGAAACCCTAACTTTTTTAAAAACAGACTCAGATCTGAGCCAGGATCAGTAGTCTGCAGTTACTCCTCTGCCCATTCTTACTCCAATTGTCCTAAAGTCTTCCCTTTGCACCAGCAAAGGGTGATCTTTGATCTTCAGCCTTGACAAGGAAGCTAAAAGTTTACTAGAGACTATTATGCTAACCATGAATGGTTGGGCTGCCTGGTTTTGCATCTGAAGGAAATTTGTTAAGGGGAATGGGATAGGTGCTGCTTGTTTTGCAGTAGAATGTCGAATGCTTTTAATGGTTATGCTGAGGCAAAAAGACTAAACCTTTTCACGTTTAAGTTTATATACTTTGTTATCTTTGTTTTATGTGATACAGAAAGACTAAGTATATGTCTGTTGATAAACAAAAATTTAAGGACAGATTTTTCTAAAAAATTAAGACATGGTTTTAATCTACAAATATTGATTTAAAAAAAAGGATTAAAATTATTTCCTAGCATTTTCACTGGAAATTAGGGTTACTAAGTTAATATTATCATAATATAAGTAATTAAAATTATAAGATAAAAAATAAATAAGTCGGTATATAGCATATTTGAACAAAAGCAAGATAAGTTTTAGTGAGGAAATTTATAAGAGCATGAAAATATGTGTTTGTTAAAAAATTAATTTTTTTCCTAGTTTGAAGTTTTTTAAAAGGTTGTTTAAAATTTGGGGGAACTAAATCTGAATTTTTTTCTTACCCAAATTGCTAAGAGTCCTGCTTGATAAGGACTCACCAAACAGAGTTTTAGTATTCAAATTTTTTCCAACCTGACTTTTGCATAACATCACATAACAGATAACAAACTCAAATTATTTTATGGACCGAAAAGCCATACCTTGTGGATACCCAGACTCCCAGGAAAATTGTAAGAATTTATCTATCCTCTCTGAAGTCTGTCACACATAGGTCTTCATCTACATATCAACACACCTATAGTCTTTCCATCCTTTGTCTCAGCAAAGCATCTTAACTTCAGCTACATGTCAACAAACCTGGAGTTTTCTACTCCCTTATTTTAACAAAGCATCTCCTCTACAAATTTTCCCAAAATTCCTTAGAAAAGAACTGCAAATTGCCAGTCAAGAAATCTTTGAATCTGCCTATGACCTGCAAGTCTCCCTTGGAAATGTCCCTTCTTCCTGGGCCAAACCAATGAAAATATTATATGTATTGATTCATAGTTTCTTGTAACTTCTGCCTTTCAAAAGTGTATATAACTAAGTCAACATATACCCACAGTGGACACACATTCTCAAGACTGCTGGATGGGTGTATGTGGGCTTATGTCCTCAAGTTTGACTCAAGAATAAATCGTCTTTAGAATATTTTGCAGTTTGGCATCTTTTTGTTAACAAATTGAGGACATAAAAAGATTAATAAAACTAAAATGCAGCAAGTCAAAAGCAGAATTTTTAAAAATTTTTAAGCGATTATGAAAATGTATGAAAAAATGGTGTGGTCTAAAACTGAGATTGTATGGATTTATTTATAAGGTTTTATTCAAAATAATTTTAGTATTGATAATACATTAAAAAAAGGGAAAATTCAGTTTTCTTTTTTGGGAAAAAACATTTTATTTATTTATTTATTTCTCAGTCAGAGTCTCAGTCTCTTGCATGGGTATATACTATCATTAATAATTATGGTTATTATGTTACATTATTGTAGACCACAGAAAAAACCAAATTTCTTTGTCAATTGTGTTTTTAAACTATGACTAGTTTAAGTCATTTCCACAGTTAAATGCTTAATTCTAATGCAGTTTCTGAAAACTTCACAAGCAAGCAAAATTTTAGAGTATTGTATCTTCAAGGAGGTTTACAAAAAAATTAGAAAAGAATCTGACGAGCATTTTTAAATAAAAATTTTTGATGAGTTTAACATTATGATATTCTGTCTGGGTAAGAATTCCTAGAACTCTAATGAAGAGACTGACTGATTTATAAACTGCTAAGCCAAACAGGACAAAAATTATTTTAAAAATCAAAAAAAAACTTTGCCATATTTTTAAACTAAATCTTCAATATTGAAATAATTTAGATGTACAATTTGAGTGAAATCCACGGTTCAGGTCAAATAACCTATGATAACCATTTAATAAACTATGTTATGCACCTAAAGTGGAGAAACAAACTGGTATTTAAGAGGATACAAATCCAATTGTAAGCATAGTCTCATGAAGATCCTGAGTGGCCCGCTGATTATTCCCGATTTCCCTTTAAAAGGGTTTTTATTACCCAAAAAATGCATTCCATGACTCATCATAAAAGACATAAAAATTTTCCAAATTATATATATATATACTGACTGCTCTAAATTGCTAAAATTTTTCATGATCAATATTTAGTTTGTCAAACCCCTATTCCTGGCAAAAGATCAAAATATCACATACATTACTGCTGTCTGATGGGCCCTTTAAGCATCCATAAAAGGGGTATTATTCAATTGATATTTTCAGTGAATGCTTTCTAAATGTATAGGTTTCATACCAAAATGTTGATTATATAACAGTACCTCAAAAACTATTAGAAATTGTGCTTTCTTCTGGAACATTCCTGGAAAAATCTCCAATGTTAGAGGTACTCGTTTCACTGAACAAGTTGAAAAATGTTAAAAAAGGTATTACAGAAACAATAGCATTACATAAATCTAACAGAATTTACTGGATTGTCTTGGTAAAAGATATTTCAGGTTGATGAGAATTAGATCCACAAGTTGACCCCCTTTTGAAATAGTCACTGAAAACCCTAAGTGCCTAACAATAAAACTTCATATACCTTCTACTATTAAACTTTCATATGACTAAATGCTGTAAGCCTTTAATGAATTATGCCAAAGTATATTTTCACCAGTGAAGAAAACTTTCTATGTTCCACTGACTTAGAACAATCAAACCCTCCAAAAGTTAGAAACCCGAAGATTGGGTCTTTTTAGAACCTCATGAGAGAAAGACAGAGTTTGCCATTCACAATTCAGCAAAAATGTAAACCTTGGGTTTATAAACTCACAACTGGAGACCCTAAGGTAAAGCTAGCCACAAAAGTTCTTCCTCAGAAGCAGACAGCATACCGGGCATGGACAACATTTTCTCAAGTCATGGATCAAGACTTCTGCTATCATGAGACTCTTATCTCTCAATTTTTCCTTGCTTATATTCTATGCACTAAAAGACTGAAAATGAGCTTTCTCTTATGTGCATTTTTGTGTATATTTTATTTGGAGAGGATTTCACAGTCATCTTTATGCATAGACATCTTGAAAGATGGAAGATGAAGGGACAATGTAAGTGGGATTTTAATGACATTTTCGTTGCTTCATAATCAGTCAAAAACCCGAACATTGGTCAACCCTTTCACCTACATCATAGGTTGAAGAAACCATTGCCAAAAAGTCTGCACTCTTCTAGATAAGTGACATTTTTTAGGTCTCTTTTTCATGGTTTGGAGTAAATGATACATTGTTTAAAGATTGATCCCCCATAATGGGGTCTCCAGCCAATCCTACTGCAAAGGCTATGGTTTTATATCAGACTTTAAACTACCTGGAAAAAGTTATGCTAAATAATAGAATTGCTCTAGATTACTTACTAGCTAAAAAAAAGTATCTGTGTAGTTGCTGATACTTCTAGTTGCACATGAACAAACACATCAAGTATTACAGAGAATCAGTTGTAGAGGGTTTAAAAAATAGGTGGTTTAGTTAAAGTAAGTGGATTCTTTATTTAGCTCATTTTTTGGATCTACTTGATTTTACTGTTTGCTACATGAAGACACTACTAGCTAAAAGACATACTCCAAACTCTTGGTGTTGTCCTTCTGATAGTGATATTAGTAGTCTGTCTGGTGCACCATATCCTCTCAAAAGTTGTTTTTTTTTTTAGTTGGAGTCTTACTTGGTCGCCCAGACTGGAGTGCAGTGGCCGCTCCTGGTCACAGTAGCCTCATCTGCTGGGCTCTGGTGATACTTCTGCCTCAGCCTTCTGAGTAGCCGGAATTAAGCATGTGCTACCACGCCTGGGTGATTTTTTTATTTATTGTAGAGATGAGGTCTCGCTGCCCAGGCGGGTCTCGAACCCG
>JAPVLO010004736.1:0-12247 GCA_027257055.1 Cephalopachus bancanus | reverse complement strand
GCAATCAGTTTGGAGACCTTCTCTAATGTGAAGAACGTGTTATCTCTCACAAAGAATTAGGAAATTGTCTAAGAGTTTTCTTTTTTAGGTTATGTATGGATTAGTGTTTTTCTTGCTCACTATAAGTCCAAGGAACTACCCTCCAAAAGTGAAAAATGATGTTAATTTCAGCTATCTGAACCTGACCATAACATTGAATGAAAGAAGAAATATTCCTCAGATATGAACATGTCAACTCCACTTTATCCAATCATAAAATGAGAACGGAATAAAAGAATAGATGATCTCTCAGTAAAGATGATAAGATACTGTGTTTACTGAGGATTTATTATATGCTGAGATATATGGTGAGGATATCATATACTTTATCTCAATTATTCCTTAAAACAATCTTATGTCAGTACCCAAAATGATTAGGAAAACAAACAAAAACCCTTAGCTTTATTTCTGACAGACTAACAAGAGAACAACAAGAAATACTACTGGAGGTTCACAAGCTATAAATTAGAATCACACGTGAACAAAAAAATAACATTTTTGGTAGTAAAAAATTTTCTTTTTTTCAGGAACAGAGTAGACACCAGGGTAGTAGAGAGAAACGACTGACTCCACAGCATTTTGCAACACAGTGCACATTTTCATTCTAAGATATCTTAAACTCAGTGAAATAGAATTTTCCCAAAATAACTGAGCTTGCCACTGAGAGTTATAAAGAATTACTTAATTAAGAATTTTGCTATCTTCCTCTTTCCTGTTAAAAAGCACAGTTTTTATGACTGTTGAATATTTTTATATCAATAAATTTTCTTTCAAGCATTCTCCTAACAGTTTACAAACTGCTAAGTAGAATTATTTTTTGTTTGTTTGTTTGTTTGTTTGTTTTGAGTTGGAGTCTCACTCTGTCGCCCAGACTGGAGTGCAGTGGCCAATCCTGGCCACCGCAGCCTCGACCTCCTGGGCTCCGGCAATCTTTCCGCCTCAGCCTTCCAAGTAGCTGGACCTACAGGTGCGCACTACCTCGCCCGGCTGATTTTTTGATTTATTGTAGAGATGAGGTCTCGCCAAGTTGCCCAGGTGGGTCTTGAACCCGCGGGCTCAGGCAATCCACTCACCTCAGCCACCCAAAGGCGTGGGATTACAGGCTGAGCCACCGAGCCCAGCTTAAACGTATTTTTAAAGTCATTTTAGTCCTAATTTTTCCATGGGTACATTTTCCAGTGGCCTGATCTAATACATAAAGAAAGTGGTAACTGGATGAAGATTCCTCCAGTATGTATTGGCTCTATCCAGTCTTTATTTTTAATACTTCTGAGACTTTTACATAATTTTGTGCTGAGAAATTATTGGCATCTGCTATCCATCTTTTTTTTTTTTTTTTTACATTTTTCTAATCAATAGCAATCCTGTTTTCTAGACTGTAAACTAAATCATTGGACATTTCTGAAACTCACTCAATCTAACTCTAAAATTTGTAAATGATATGTTTTTCCTTTTTAGTTACTAGAAAATGGTTCTAAATTTAGTATCATATTTCATTTGAAGTTAGTGTAACTACAAAGATATTGCACCTACATATAAATATAAAGAAAGCATAAACCACATACATCTCCATTATATGTGTTATATATGAGTGTGTGTTACTAGTTATATATTTTTATGTAAAGAACTGTAAAAGTTTCCTTACATAATAACATCTCTTAGAAAAATTGATTTCTGTTTATTTAAAACAGTGAGGAAAAATCTAAATGTTTGGTCATTTCTGAGACTTGTCTCATCACCCCCAAAGACTTTCATTTGGATCTTCTGTCAGCTAATCAACCTCTAACTACCACCAGGCCCTCACTTCACTGACTATGATGTGTAATGTACTACAGAAGCTGGAATACTCTGATTCTGAAAGAATACTTGTATTTACCCAATGCCAAAGAAAATGGTTTGGATTCTTTGTCACTCAGGCCCATGAGGACAGCTGATTCCAGCTATTTATATTTTTACTTACTATTAATATAATCTCATTGCCTAAATGAATTGTGAAGTTGATACAATTGCCTTTTTTATGATCTATGAATCCAGCTCCACAGTTCATCTGAGAAGTCAACTTCTTCTGTTCAAGATGGCATCAGGGACCACCATAGTATGTTATTAGCAGTAATATGACAGAAAGATGTGAGAGAAGAGAAGTAAAAAATTCTCTTCTTACCAAATATCTACAGACTATAAAATGAAGATAAAAGATCCCTCAATTTGGGGTGAAAAAAATCTAGATTTTTAGATTTAGTTTTGCGTTACTTTGATTAAGATACTTAACTTGGGTATTCAATCTCCTTATTTTAAAATCAAAAAAAAGATAAAGTAAGTAAAAACTGAAATAAACGGTTAGGAAGTATGGAGGATACTGACACAGAGGATCTTTGAACAATAATTCACAGATGAGTTTTGATTTAGGGTAGTATTTAAACATTATGATCTCAAGGAGCTTTCCTCCCTCAGAAAGGCAAGGATTCTCTGGTTAATTGATCTTAAAAGTCCTCTTAATCATGTTATCCCAGAACCTTTTGGGAAGAATTCAGGTTGTGATCCTTGAAGGTGAAATTTCTGTGTTGTTTTTCCAGCTCCTCAGATGCTCCACTGGAATTTTATGTAATCTAGACTTAAACAGAAACTCAATACTTGAGGAGTCTGGGTTCCTCAAAGGGGGGTTTTTTCACTTGCAAAACTTTTGAAAAAATTTAAAATTTTTTTTTAACTTAGAAAAAAAGTTTATTAAGCCCGAAAATTATGTAAGATGGGCCTTGGGGAAATAAAAAAAGGGGGGGGGTTTTGCCTTGAAACAAAAGCTTAAAATTTCCTTTTAAAAAGTTTTTAAGCACCTAATTTCAATTTTAGAAAAAACCCCCCTAAAAATTCGTACCACAAGGGGGGTGGAAATTAGAAACGGGGGATTGGACCCACGGAATCCACCAACAAAAAGGGGGAAAAAAAAAAAAAAAGGAAAAAGGAAAAAAAAAGAAACCTTTTTTTCGGTGGCCCCGTAAGGGCCCCTTTGGGGAGGCAAAATAAGCAAATTTTTTTGGAACCTTGGGGGGTTTTAGCCCCCTGGGAAAACCCGGTGAACCCCCCTCCTCAACAAAAAAAAAATTGGGGTGAAACCGACCAAAGTTTTTTAAAATAAATTTTCCCCCACAGCTTCTTTTCCCGTAATTAAATTTTTTTTAAAATAAAATTGGGTTTTTTATTTTAGGCCCCCGCCTCCAGAAACTCGAACAAGGAAGATTGGGATATTCTGCAAAAACCTGAATTTTTTAACGAGGATCACAAATCTAGTTGAGCTCTATCATCAAATTGTTTGTTATCTTATGAATGTATTTTACTAGAATGATGAAATATTATATAGTAGCAAATTTTATCCAAGTTAATCTTAAAGTCAGTGTAATTCCAACCCAAATTCCTGCAAGGATTTTGAAGTCAACCCGACAATCCGATTTTTAAAATGAAAGAATAAGACAATTTGAAATTTTCCCCCGCCTTCTAACACATTTTAAATGTCTAATTTCTCAAAAAACCTCCTAGTACTTTAAATACCTAAACAACTTCTGATTTACTTTAGGAAAGTAACAAAAATTTTTAAACCCCCTTTTAATTTTTGAAATAAATGCTGTAACTTTATATTTCTTTTCTATATGTGAATACCTTTAAAGGGCCCTTTTATTAATTTTTTTAAATTTCTTGGGGTTTTGTTATTATAAACCCCAAAAAGAAATTGTTTTTTGAGCACTTTCACATAATCCACAGAATGAAATTTCTGAGTCAAAAATTTTTCCAAAAAATTCAAGGCCCCTTTAAAAATTTTTTTTTTTTTTTTTTTTTAGTTGGAAATCTCACTCTGTTGCCCAGACTGGGGAGGGGCCCGGCCACCGCAGCCTCAACCCCCCCGGGCTCCCGGGGATCCTTCCCCTCAGCCCTTTCCAAAAGCCGGAATTACAGGCATGCGTTTTCCCCGCCCGGCTGATTTTTTGATTTATTGTAGAGATGAGGTCTTGCTGCCCAGGCGGGTCTCGAACCCCCGGGGTCAAGGGGAAACCACTCACCTCAGCCTCCCAAAGGCGCGGGATTACAGGCTGAGCCACCGAGCCCGGGTACTTTAAATTTTAATAAAATTGAAAATTTTATTTTTTCCCTTTAAAAATGCTATTTTTTC
The DNA here is from genome assembly GCA_027257055.1 of Cephalopachus bancanus. Lineage (NCBI taxonomy): Eukaryota > Metazoa > Chordata > Mammalia > Primates > Tarsiidae > Cephalopachus > Cephalopachus bancanus. Next base: position 8,049 of record JAPVLO010004736.1, on the reverse strand, counting down.
CTTTTATACCTAAAAAAAAATTTAAATTTTTTTTTTCTTTTATAATTTTACGAAAATTTTCTAATTTTTCATTTTTTATTTTTAATTTTTTTTTTTTTATTTTCCTATGCCCGGTTTTTTTTTTAAAAAAATTTTAACCCCGTTTCCCCTTTTGCATTTCTTTGATATTGTAGGGGGGAATAAAACCCCTTTTAACAAAAAACCATTTTTAGACATTCCCTTAATTTCCCCTTTTTGGAACTAAAATCCCACCCAGCATTGGGTTTCCCCCTTTAAGGTTTAAAAAAAAAAAAAAAGACAATTTTGTTCAGGAATTGTATTTGACCTTTGGATTAAAAAGTGCTGTATTTGATCTTTTATTTTTATTGGAAAAGTCTTAATATTAAAAATTAAAGTTATTGAGGTTAAATTTACATAACATAAAATGTTCCTAACTTAAATGCACAGTTTGCTGCATTTTGACAAGCCATATGCCTAAGCCACACCACTCCAATCAAATTGCAGAATATTTCTTTAACCCAGGAAAGCCCCCCATCTCTCTTGATGGTCAATCCTACTTAGCACTGGAACCCTGGAAAACAATAATCTGATTTCTGTCAATACAGTTTGGCCTTATCCAGAATTTCATATAAATAGTATCATACAGTGTGTTTTATTTTGTGTTTTGTTTCTTTGACTTAGTATAATATTTTTGAAATTCACTCATGTTGTGGCATTTGTCACTTTGTTCTATTTATTCCTTAATAGTATTCCATTTTATGAATACACTGCAAATTATTCATCTGTTGAACTGCTGAAGGGCATTTGAATTATTTCTGGTTGGAGGCAAATAGGAAGTAAACTGTTATGAAAATTAGCTCTCAAGTCATTTTGTAGATATATATGTTCATTTATTTTGGTACACACCTGTAAGTAAAATGGCTGTGCCATATAGTAAATATTAATTTTGCTCTTTGTATACTGTCAAACAGTCTTTCAAAGAAATTGTATCATAATTCATTCCTACCAGCAATGTTAGAAAAGTTTCAGTGGTTTCTTAGCCTAGCCAACTCTTGGTATTTTCAGTCTTTTTAGATTATTCCATGTGTAGTTATCTTTTGTTGTAGTTTATTGGGTATATTTTTGAAGAATAATTATGTTGGGCATTTTAATGCCCTCTTTGGCTATTAGAATATCTTTTTTTGTGAAATATTTGTTCAAATCTTTGATCAAGTTTTAATTATTTGTTTTCCTTTTTTAATCTCTTTTTTAATAAGAGTTATTTTTGTATTCTGAATACAAGCTTTTGATCAGATATACTGGAGTGCCAAAAAATGTGTACACATTTTAAGAGATGTTACCTATGTATTATTTTTCAAAGTTGAATTGAAGTACCAGTGCATAGTATGACGCGTGCTCAAAAGATGGCTTTAGTCAAATGAATGCTAGTGTTACCATGCGACAAACAGGACAAAGAAAATTGATGGAAGCGTGTTTGTTATTCCAGGAAAGCAAGATCATTTTGAAGTGATATTTGAAATTCGAGAACATTATGGAAGTATAACGATGGAAGACTGAGTATGCAGCAATGGCACACCTAACAATTGCGCACATTAGTGGCAAGTTTGAAATGCATGGTACTGTATGTAATGTGCACAATGGAAGGTCTAGGAGGTCTTGCACTGCAACAAGTCCTAGAGTAGGTCAACATCATCAAAAGTGTCTGGTTCGTTTAGATTTGATTTTTGTGTATGGTGATAGGTAGGGGTCTTGTTTTAATCTTCTGCATGTGGTCAACCAGTTTTCCCAGCACCATTTACTAAATAGGTTCTCCTCTCCCCACTGGTTGATGGTAAAGGACTTGTCAAGAATAAGTTGGTTGAGAAATTGAGGTTTTTCTTCCAGAATCTCTATCCTGTTCCACAGTCCACATGCCTGTTCTTGTACCAATACCAGTATGTGCTGATTATTGTAGCTTTATAATATAGTTTAAAGTCTGGGAGTGTGATACCTCCCACTTTGTGCTTTGGGGTTTTTTTGTTTGTTTGTTTGTTTTGCTGAAGATTGTTTTGGCTATTTGTGATCATTTACTGTTTTCTATATGAATTCTTGTAATGTCATTTCCAGGTCTGAGAAGAACGCCACTGGTAATTTAATGGGTTTTGCGTTAAATCTGTAGATTGCCTTGGGTAGGATGGATGTCTTAACAATGTTGATTCTTCCAATTCTATGAGCACGGGATATTTATCACTTGCTTGTTTCATCTTTGATTTCTTTGAGCAGCGTCTTGTGATTTTCCTTGTAAATGTCTTTCACTTCTCTGGTTGGGAAGATGCCAAGGTATTACTTCTTTTTTTTCTGACTAGTGTGAATGAGACTGTGCTTAGACCTAAACATAAAACCTCAAACTACAATATCCTCAGAAAATACAGGAGACACCTTTATGGAATTTCGAACTGGCAGTCAATTCCTGATCAAAACCCTGAGTGCCCTTGCTATAAGAGATAAGATAGACAAGTGGGACCTCATCAAACTGGCAATCTTCTGCAAAGCAAAAGAAAAGATCAAGAGAGCAAAGAGATAGCCCACAGAATGGGAAAAAATATTTGCCAACTGTTTATCTGGCAAAGGCCTAACATCCAAGATCTACAAGGAACTCAAATGTGCAAAAAAGAAAAAAACATACAGCCTATTACAGAGTGGGCAAAAGATATGAATAGACACTTCTCAAAAGAAGAAATATGAACAGGCAACAAATACATGAAAAAATCCGCAGCCTCACTAGTCATCAAATTAAAATGCAAATTAAAACCACACTGAGCTACCACCTAACTCCAGTCAAAATGGCCATCATCAATAACTCAAAAAAAAAAAAAAAAGATGCTCCTTTTTACTTTTTCTGCTACTACTAGAAAGAAATACATAAAGTTTTAGCATGGCACTGGTATTAGTTCAAAAACAAACAGATAGATCAATGGAACAGAATAGACAACCCATAAATAAAGCCACATGCCTAAAACCAACTGATTTTTGATAAAGCCAATAAAAATTAGCTATGGGGAAAGGAAACTCATTTGATAAATGGTGTTGGGAAAATTAGCTTGTCATATGCAAAAGAATGAAACTGAATCCATGCTTTTCACCAAATACAGAAACTAATTCAAGGTGGATTAAAAATCTAAACATAAGATCTGAAACTACAAAAATAAAAACTTTACTGGCTATTGGCCTAGGCAAAAAAATTATAATGAAGATCCCAAATACAAATGAACAAAAACAAAATAGACAAATGAGACTTAATTAAGCTAAAGAAATAATCAACAGAGAAAACAGACAACCCATAAAATTGGAAAAAAACAAAATTTGTAAATTGTGCCTCTGACAAAGGACTAATATCCAGAATCCTCAAGTAACTCAACTAGAAAAAAAAAATCATTAAAACCTGGGCAAATGGCATACACACACCTTTCTCAAAAGAGTAAATATAAGCAGCCAACAAACATATGAATAAAGGATTAGCATTGCTAATCAACCAAGAAATGCAAAATAAAACCAAGATGAAATATTATCTTCCACCAGTCAAAATGGCTATTGTTAAAAAGTCAAAGAAGAACAGATGTTGGCAATAATGCAGAAAAAAATGAATACTTACACACTATTGGAGGGATTGCAAATTAGTTGAACCCCTATGAAAAACAGCAAAATATTATAATGAAGTAATGAAAATTTAAATTCTTTATTGGTTCCAGGTCTAGAAATTACTGATACTTCTGATGACCCATAAGTTGTCTACTTTTACAAATAACCTATGTGCCCTTGAGAAAAAAAAATGGTTTTCTGTTATTGCTGGGTGTGGCTTTTTATAAATATCAATTATTTAAAGTCTGTTATTTTTTGCATTATATAATATTTACTAATTTTTCTACATGTTTTATCAATTACTGAAGGAGAAATGTAGAAATCTTTATAATTTTGGAATTACCTGGCTTTTTTTTCCCCTGGTTCCTCACATTTTGCTTCTTGGTATTTGAATTTCTTATTAAATACCTATTCAAATTTGACAATTAGAATTTTTATTAATTTTTTATTATTAAAATGTTGATTTTGACATCTATTATTTTTTTATTACTAAAATGTTCATTTGGAACCTATTAATTTTTATTGTGCTGAAGTCCTCATTGTCTTATATTAATATTGTCACTCTCGCTTTCTAATTTTTAAAGTTTTTGTGTTTTTTTTTTCTAGAATCTTACGGTTATCTGAGACTTAAAATCAGAGAAAGTCAATTAACCACAAAGGAAGATAGTAAGAAGAGAATAGCCTCAAAAAATTAGAAAACAAAATAGCAGTAGTAAGTCCTTACTTATCAATAATGACATTGAATACATATGGTCTCAATTATTCAATAAAAGTCATAGGGGGCTGAATTGATACAAGAAACAAGACCCATCTATAGGCTGTCTTCAAGACACTCTCTTCACCTATAAAGACATACATAGGTTGAAAGTAATGGAGTGGAAAAATGACATCCCATGAAACGGGAAAACCCATAAAATAGCAGAAATAGCTATACTTATATGAGACAAAGTAAACTTGAAGTCAAAAAATTGTAAAAAACAAAAACAACAACAAAAAAAAAAACAAAAATGGTAATATCTGTGCCCCCAAACATCAGAGTACCAGAGTTCCCTAGTATATAAAGCAAGCATTAATAGATCTAAGGGAGAGATAAACTGCATTACATTAATAGCAGGGAATTTTACCACTTTACTCTCAGTAATGGACAGATCAGCCATGCAGAAAACAAACAAAGAAACTGTGGAGTGAAATCACACACTAGAACCAACAGACCTGAGTGACATTTATGGAATATTTCACTAATGCTACAGAATACACATTCTTTTCATCAGTACATAGAACAATCTCCTGAATAGACAAATAATGGAATAAAACTAGAAATCAATTACATGTGGAACCTTCAGAAAATTCACAAAAAATGGAAATTGAACAACATGCTTCTGAAAAACCCAAGGGATCAATGAAAAAATTAAGAAGAAAAATTTTGAAGCAAATAAAAATGGAAACAACATGTCATAATTTAAGGGATACAGAAAAGCGGTACTAAGATGGAAGTTTATAACAATAAACACCTGTATCAAAAAGTGGATGTATATTTTTAAATGTGTTTATTTGTTTTTTTTATTTTAAAGATGTGGGGTACAACAAAGGTTTAGGTATACAAGTGGTCATCATACAAGTAAAGTGTAAACCCTTTCCCTTTTGGGCCCCCCACTTTGCCTGGTTTGGGATCAGGTACACTTATTGATGTTGTGCCCCTCTCCCCTACCCCACCCCAGCAGTATCCTGCCTCTCCCAAATTTCCTAAAGAAGTGGATATATTTCAAATATACAGTGTTACAATGTACTTCAGTAAACTAGAAAAGCAGGAACAAATAAAACCCCAAAATTAGTAGTAAAAAAAAATAAAAAATAAATAAAATAAAGACCAAAAAAATGCAGATCAACAAAATAAAAAAGTTTTTTTTTTAAAGATAATCAAAATCAACAAAAATTTAGCCAGACTGACTAAGAAAAAAAAATAAATAAAATCATAAATGAATAAGGGGACATAACAACTGAGACCTCACAAATATATAAGTCATCAGAGACTATTGTGAACAACTACACATCAACAAATTTAAAAACCGTAAAGAAATGGCAAGTTCCCGGCACATACAACCTACTGACACTGAATCATGATGAAATAGAAAACCTTAACAAACGAGTAAAAAGATTAAAACTATAATGAAAAAAATAGCCATTTTCTTCCCTGAACAAAAATTCCAAGACCTGTGGGTTCACTGCTGAATTTTTCAAAAAACTTACAGAACTAATACCAATTCTACTCAAACCCCTCAAAAAAATTTGGAGAAGAGCAAAAACTTCCAAATACATTCTGCAAGCAAGCGTTACCCTGATACCAAAACAAAAGACACACACACAAACACACACAACCCCACACACACACACACCACACACACACACACACACGACAGACCAATATCATGGATAAACATAGATGCAAAAATCCTTAACAAAATAATAACAAACTAAATTTAACAACATATTTTTCAAAATCATTTACCATGATCATGTGGAATTTGTCTCAGGGAGGTAAATGATGGTTCAACATATGCAAAACTATACATCACATTTACAGAATTAATAAAAATGTGATTAATTCTAAAGACACCAAAAAAAACATCGGATATAATTCATCAGCCCTCTAAGATAAAAACTCTCTTCAAAATGGCTACAGAAGGAATGTGTCTCACAATAGTAGAGACTTCAAATGACAAGAAAAGCTGACATCATACTAAATGAGAGAAAACTGAAGGCCATTCCTCTAAGGACTGTAACAAGTCAAGAATCCTCACTTTCACCACTTTTATACAGCATGGTACTAGAAGTTCTAGCCAGAGAAATTAAGCAAGATAAAGAAATAAAAACACAAAATTGGAAAGAAAGAAGTCAAGTCATCCTTGTTTGCATGTGACATGGTCTTATATTTAGTTTTTAGTAGTTATATTTCTTGGTTTTTTTTTTAGTTTAAAGATGTGGGGTACAATTCAGCTTTAGGTATGTAAGTGGTCATCGTACAGGTGAAGTTTGGGGCTTACATTGGTTTTTACTTTGCCTGGTTTGGGATCAAGTACCCTATTAATGTTATGTGCCCCCCCCTGATTTTATATTTAGACAAGCCTAAAGACTGCATCAAAAAACTCTTGGAACTAATCAACAAAATCAGCAAAGTTGCAGGATAAAAAATCAATGTCCAAAAATTGTAGCAATTATGTGTGACAACAGTAAAAAATTTAAAAAGAAAATCAATTTATAATCATTTACAACAACTACATATAATATAAAATACCCAGGAATCCATTTAGCCAAAAACTGAAAAGTTGATGCAAGGAATTCAATAAAACTGATGAAGAAAACTGAAGAGACACAAAAGTAAAAAGATATCCCATGCTCTTGAATTGGAAGAATCGATATTGTTAAAATGGCAATATTACCCAAAATAATTTATTGATTCAATGTGATTGATATAAAAATACAACTAACATTCTTTACAGAAATAGAAAAAAATCTAAAAATTTTTATGGAACCACATACTATCCCAAATAGCCAAAGCAATCCTGAGATAAAAGAACAAACATGGAGATATCACACTACCTGATTTCAAAATTTACTACAAAGCTAGAGTAAATAAATAGCATGCTACTGGCATAAAAACAAACACACAAATCAATGAAGTAGAATAGAGAACCCAAGTATGGATCCACACATTTACAACCAACTCATCTTTGACAAAGGTGTCAAGAACATACAATGGGGAAAAGACAGCCTTTTCAATAAATGGTGCTGGGAAAACTGAATAAATATATGCTGAAGAATGAATTTAGACCTCTCTCACCCTACACAAAATTAAATAAAAAAGTATTAAAGACTTAAATCTAATACCTGAAACTGTAAAACTACTAGAATAAAATAATGAGGGAAATGCTCTAGAGCACTAGTCTGGGCAAAGATTTGTGTAAGACTTTGAAAGTACAAACAAACAAACAAACAGAAATAGATAAATTCAATTTATTTTAAAGACAGGATTTCACTCTGTCACCCAGACTGGAGTCAGTGGCACAACCGTATCCCACTGCAGCTTCAGCATCCTGGACTCAAGTGATCCTTCTGCCTCAGCCTCCTTAGTAACAGGACTATAGACATGTGCCACTATGCCAGGCTATTTTTTTAAAAGTAAAGACAGGATCTCTCTATGCTGCCCAGTCTGGTCTTGGATTCTTGGCTTCAAAGGATCCTCTAGTGTTGGGAGCCAACATCTATAGCTACATGGCTGAGGCCTGTAAAGGCTCATCTGGAAGATCACCTCTGACTAGGATGTCAGTTATACCTATAATATTGGCGTGTGATTAGTGACCAGTGTGCATACATGGCAGTAAAACTTATAAGTAAAATCTCTATACGCCTGATGAAAGGTTATACAGCAGAATG
>JAPVLO010004735.1:0-13671 GCA_027257055.1 Cephalopachus bancanus | reverse complement strand
GGTTTTATATTAATAATAGTTGTAATAAAGTTGATAGCGCCTAGAATAGAAGATACTCCTGCTAAGTGAAGGGAGAAGATAGTAAGATCTACAGAGGCTCCTGCGTGGGCGAGATTTCCTGTTAGAGGGGGATAGACGGTTCAACCAGTTCTTGCTCCAGCTTCAACCTATTGAGGAGGCTAGAAGTAGAAGAAAAGATGGTGGCAGTAATCAAAAGCTTATATTATTTATTCGAGGGAATGCTATGTCAGGGGCTCCAATTATTAAGGGTACTAGTCAGTTGCCGAAACCTCCGATTATAATGGGTATTACTATAAAGAAAATTATTACGAAAGCATGAGCAGTGACGATTACATTGTAGATTTGGTCATCTCCCAAGAGGGTTCCTGGTTGTCCAAGCTCCGCTTGGGTCTTTGATTTTCAAGGATCACAGGAAAATTTGGATGTTAATAGCAAGTTTCTATATGATGTTGGCGTTGGTGTTTCTATTATTGTATACACAAGTCACCAAACTGAACACCTAAAATTGGAAGAATAAATTGTTTCAAATTTTATCTTACAAAATCTGATTTCAAAATGAGAGAAAGGTAATGACAAATATGTAGCATCTTGCTAATTTAGGTTGTTGGCTTTAATCTAATTAAGAATAATTGGACCGACTCTGTATGAAATTTAGAAAGAGTACTAATATTTCTTGGCAATTTTCTTAGTATCTTTCTACTGCTATTACAAAATACCTTAGACTAGGTAATTTACAAAGAGGAGAAAGTAATTTTCTCACAATTCTGAAGACTAGGAAGTCCAAGATTAAGGTTCCGGTGGAGCTGATAGCTGGTAAAAGCCTGTTTATTAAGCTGTAACTTCTTTCTGTGTCCTCACGTGGAAAAATATAGAAGGATAAAAGGACCTAGTTAGTTTCCCCTAGCCCTTTTATAGGGCACTAACCCATCTAGGGGGATGGAACCTGCATACCTTAATCACTTCCTAAAATGCTCCACCTCCCAATGCTATCACATTGGGTCTTAGATTTCGACATAAGATTTTGGAGGGATATATACATTCAAACCATAGCAGTAGCTTATCCTATTTATTATGTTGTTCCATTTCAGCATTTCAAAGCAAGGAATGTGAACCCAGATATTTTATTTTTCCAAAATTTTCTAAGGAGAGTATTAATATCCACTATTAGGAGTTGTTTTAATAGTTAATGATTAAGAAAATAACTAATGGAAAAATGGCAATTCACAAGAGACTGCATTAATATTGTAAAGACACACCCTTAGAATTCCACTAAAAATCTGTAAAGTTATAACGTATAATCCCCTATGCAAATAAATACAAATTAAACAACTACAACAACAGAACAAGTGACCAGAGGGCACTATGACTAAGAACTTAATGTGATTATCCTCTGTAGACCAAGGTTCAAAGTAAGAGACAGTTTTATACACTTAGTCTCACTAGGCTCAACAGATCTTCCTGGATGTAACTTTCCTATTTTCAAACATATAGTTTGCTTCTTAAAATAAGAAACATTTAATTTAAAATGTCATTAATAGATTTATTAAAGATATAAGTAGATTGTAAACTTAAAAGAAATATCACAAACCCATAATTATATTGAAAGTGTTAAATGTTTAGATGTGATTCTATAGTTACTGTTAAAACAAAAAACCCTTTCACAAGTTAAATTTAGTAGAATTCAGTTCAGTAAGGAAAAAATTCTAATTTGGGCAGCTTTAGAAACAGAATATGTTCAAAGAACTCTAACCTGCAGTGTGATAGGCAGTGTTTATGGAAAAGAAACAGATATTTTGTACAAAAACAGCTTAATTGGTTACAAAGACAGATGACTCCAGCACAGGATGCAATGACGGACGCAATGCTGGGCTAAAAGTATCCTCTAGCCTTGTAATGGCTGCACTGATTGTGTGCTTAGAGACCATAGCAGATCATCTATCTACTCACAACTTCTGGAGAGGAACACTGTTGAAAAAAATTCACAAACAGATCTTAACTATGAATAAGTTCCTACCTCTTCAGTGTGCAGAAACCAATGCACAACTACAAAGATTAAAAATGACCAGAGAAACAAGATATCAACAAATGGAAAAAATAAGTCTCCAGGGTCTGAACCTAAAGAGACAGAGAAATAATCTGCCAGAGAGAATTCAAAAAAGCTGTTTCAAAGAAGTTCAACTAAATTCTAGAAAATACAGAGGAATAGTTTAGTAATTTATAAGAGAAATTTAGTGGAGAGATTGAGATAGCTATAAAAAAATCAAGCAGAAATCCTAGAGTTGATAAATGTGATGAATGAAAATTTTAAAAATGCAATAAAGCATCACCAGTTGAACTGATCAAGCAGAATTTTAAAAAACGTGAACTCAAATACCAGTTATTTGAAAATATTCAGTCAGAGGTGAAGGAAAAAAAAAAGAAATAAGAGGAATACAATTAACATACATGATTGTTTTAGGGATATCATTGAAAGGGCAAATGTTTAGGTGACTGGCAAACAAGAGAAAGTAGAGAAGATAAAGAGGTAGAAAACTTGTTTAATAAATAATAGGTGGGACATGGTGGAACAGTCCTGTAACCCCAACACATTGGTAGACCAAGGCAAGAGGATGCCAGGGAATGGAGAGTGCAGTGAGTTATAATCACACCACTGTACTTCAGCTTAGGCAACTGAGTAAGACATTATACTCTAAAAAATTTACAGTAATTTCAAAAATAAATAAAAATAAATGATAACAGAAGTTGAAAGGATACAAAATTAACACACAAAAACTTGTACTATTTACATATGCCAGCAGAAAATCTAAAAAAAAAAAAAAAGTCAAAAAGCAATCCTATTTACAATAGCTACAAAAAATATAAAATACCTAGAAATCAAAAACAGAAAGGGACCAATGGAACATAACAGAGAACCTAGATATAAAATCTGTGCATTTACAGACAAAAAGTTTTTGATAATTTTATATGGAAATATTTAACAGTCAGTGCAACACTCACATATGAGGTACTGTAGGAAGAAAAGACAAGTAGAACACCAAACTACACTAGCCAAGATACTATAAAAAGAAGATGCAGAGGTGGGCATGTACCACGAGGTCCATTTATTCTATGATATAATCCAGAAACTTTCATGTGATAATAATGAACTGGCCTTTTAAAGGTGAATCTATTTGGAAGGCTGAGGTGGAGGGATCACCGGAGCCCAGCAGGTCGAGGCTGTGGTGGCCCGAAGCAGCCACTGCACTCCAATCTGGGCGACAGAGTGAGATTCCAACTCAAAAAAAAAAAAGGTGAGTATCTGATTCCACCTTAGGGATGATACTGTATGAAAATGGGGCATAACTTTTAAGAAGGTAAATGAATGGCAGTTATGTTCTATTGTGTCCCCAGTAGGTATTTCATATATGGGGTTAGGAACCAAGAAGTAGAAGTAGGGATGATGATATGTAACCACCTCTCTTATTTAGACCCATTCTAGGAATATTTGCTTTTCATCCCCAACTTTGGGATAAAAGGTGGTTCCTTGATAGTTCAGTGTCACATCTGCCATAATCTATCTGTTTTTTGCAAGAGCCAGACTGGGGAAGTAAATGGTTACTAAGAGAACTATCATTCTTTAAAAAAAATTATTTGAGTATTGCACCATGTAAGAATCATCAGACATGATTATAATGAAGGTTGTATTTTTTAAGGCATTAATAATACACTTGATTTAAACGTTTGTCTTGTTTCTTTACAAAAATATTAAGCTAATATATAATGTTTAGTTCTGTTTTTTCCCATAATATTTTTGTCTTAAAACATTAGCTTTTAGTTCTGCTTGCATATTTCAGATAACTAGATATGCTTTCTGACTTGCAAAAAATATAACCATGATTATCATAAAGGTGCACTACATCAGTAATTCATGGAAGTTCTGTAAGGAACACTGTGACTTTCAGGCACTTTGTGCTATAACCAATTCTGAGGACAATTAAACCTTTTAATCACCAGGATCCATTCTAGTTTTAAATTTTAATAAGAATTACACTATTTATGTTCATTTTTCACATTTTCTTGTATCGCTTGCTAAAACTCTAAATTCCCTTATTAAGACTAAAGGCACCTGTACATATTTATCTGTTGGTATAGTAATGCCTTTACTAATATGCATATTTGAATAAGCCAGTCATTAATTTATTTTTCTAAGTTTCAGGAGTTTTCCAGACAATGGGACTTTTTAAATATAAACATGTGGAAAATTTATTTCTCTTTCACATCCAGGCAAGATAGTTCTTAAGATAACTAGTATCATTTGTACCTAGATTAAATTTTTCAAAAGAAGGTTTTTTGAGTTTGACTGAGAGAACTATTATAGTAGATTGTTTTTCCTATGATGACAAAAAATATATAATTTTCACATTCACTTAGCTTTAAAACAACTGAATAGAGTTTCCTTAATCTAAGAAGAAACTTATGTTGCGATTGAATAGAAGCATAAAAAGCTTAAACTGAGAAAGAAATTTTAAGAAGTTTATGACACGGATAAAGTAGAGAATTGTAAAATGAAATGTTCTATAATATTGTTCGTTTGCTCTCTCTAATACACATTCAAACATGGATAGATTGATATTAATGCCCATGGTCTCATGTAACATGTGCAAACCATTTTACACTGAATCTCTATGTCTACATGAGACTAAAACTTGATCCAGAAAAAATGTTTTAAAGCATCATTGAGTTGGCCATTGAGGCTAGGAAATGTGCAGACATGTATCAAAAAGTTATATCTAAATATAAGTTTAAGACTATATGTAGGCATGGAGATAGTGGATCAAATCAAAAGCTGAATTTCCGGTGTGCTGTTGCAAACCTGGTTCATACATACGGTCAGTCTTTGGTCTGAAAATGGCATGAACATGGGTGGTCTTGTTATACTCACTGGAAAGCAGATTTTAAGAGGTGTTACATTTTGCATTGCAATTCTGTCTATGCAAAAGTCACCTTTTGAAGTCATTTGTGTCCCACTTTTATCTCTGTGTATATATTTTCTTTTTAATTTGTTTGCTTGGGGGGATATTTTATTTATTCTACTCATTCAAAAGCACTGTGCACCACACTATCCATTTCAGTTTAAGTAAGTGCCAATTATGTGTATAAATATAAATTACAGAAAAGAATTAAAAACAAGATTTCAAGAAGCCTATGCATTTGTTATGAAGATGGTATATGCTCTAAAAATTTCCTTTGCATGAGGTTCTTTGTAGTTGTTGGGTCGTAGCACTGGACAAAGTACTTCTTAATAGAGTTTGAAACCTAGGTGGGCAATCAGATGTTAAACAAATAACTAGCTTGGCCTAATTCACTCACTCCTATCTGCCTATTATTCATGCTATAACCCTGACTTAAAACTCTTTTCTATAAATTATGGGAAATCTAATCTTTATGGTTTAACTTCCAGACATTCCTTAGACTCTGAGTGCTAATAAGTGATTCGTCTGAAGAGCACAGAACACATATGGTTCTCATTCCCCACAGCTGATACCACCAGACTTAGTCATTACAGGTGCTCCAGTCATTGTCTCAACTTCATAGAATTTCCCCAGGGTAATGTGCAACGAAACATCAGAGCATTGCTAAATTCTCTCATCTTAAACCTGGCCTAGCATTTGCTTCCAGCTCTTACATAATCTTCTTCCTTAATAGTCTGAAATCATAGCTAAATTAAGCATCATGCCCCAGATCAAAGAATAAGTACAGTATGTTTCTCAAATAGTCTCATAATTACAAAAGCAATTTTTCCTCAGTCTCCTTCTAGGAAAATCTTTTCTCCTTCTTGCACATCTCAAGCAGAGTAAAAAGAGAGCCTAATAGTAATATTAAAAAGGACTCAAAATTAATCTGTAGGCATACATATTTGAATTTAAAATGACCCTTGTATTTTCCTCAAAAACAATGTGCAAGTTCTTATAATTGTGCAAAATGAGACTCTATCTCTGTGAATTCCCCAAATCAATGGAAAGCTTAAAATTATCTCAGAACTGAGGATCTGTAAATTATAAATGAATAACCAAATAAATGCCAACAGCCATCCAAATAGCAGTACTCTGAGTGTGTGTATAATTTCATATATGCCATGTATATTATTCACATATACACTAAATAAATATTTATATATATCAAGATACATTTAATTACAGTTGTGATCTGTGATTAAAAAAAAAAAAAAATATGATGCATAACATGGGGATCCGAAGAGCTAATTTAGACTTTCTTAAGAGAATAACAATTAAATCAAGATGCTAGTACAAAACATGAATAGGCAGACAGAAGAGGACTCTATTAAGGAAAGTTCAATTTGAAACATTTGCAAAATTGCCAATCTGGTTTATATCAGATGCCATACATAGGTGCATGTATGTACATATATTTATGTATATATTCGTATGGGATGAATATATATTCATATGGGAGCCCATCATAATCCTGTAAGACACAACTTGGAACACCATACAAAGTCAGTGTTGCGATAATTCAAAAGACTCAATAACAAATGCCATAGTCCTAGAAGATCAAGATTCTACAAACAAAATTTTGTAAAAATAATTAAACATTCTTTAAAGGATATTTATTTACATTTTTTAAAGGGATTTATTTGAGAAACATATAAACATGACAGATTATTTCATATGCCACTTTACACAATAAAATAAACAATAATAGCAGATGTATATTGCAAGCATATTTTCCATACATATTTTGCAAGTATACTCAGGAATAAGAATGATAGTTGCTCAGGTATAACAGATAAGAGCAAATGAACTGTATTTGTAAAGGAATAGGGAAAACAAAGAAATGTATAAATGTTATCTATGGGTGGCAATTGTGCACCCAGCATTCTAATTGTGTTCATCTGAGATGCCATGACAACCTGTCTTTTTGGTAGATCAATTAAAAAAGTGATTTTTTTGCAGTTTCCCAGAGAGCACAGATCTTGAGCAATTTTATCTTTTCACAAATGCAGATGTGCAAAAAGGACACCACCTTATTTACTAAGAAAGTTTCAACATTTTCATGCCCGTGCACGATATTTACACACAAAGTCAATGCTGTGATAATATATTTTGATGGAGTCAAATTTTTATGCAAAAATGCATAAAATTGATCAAAACTTTAAAAATATCTCTGAACAATTTGTGTCTACATTATTGGAAATGAAGTGAAGATGAAATACATAGCACAGTGAATTGCAAAAAATAATGCTGATAATTTTAAATAGTAAAAAAGAAGAAAAGAAAAAAATACTAGAAAGAAAATGTGACATGAAAAAAGTGTAATACAGGAATAGATTATGAGAAATTGCATGGAGATAGTCCAGAAGAGTTGGCTGAAATTTCAATACAATTTTGAAGTCTTCTATTATAATAAATAGCCTCTTGCTTTTTTTTTTTTTTTTTTCCTTCTTCTTCTTCTTCTTCTTTTAGGGCATTGCTCTTTTCAAATAATGCATTCACATTCTTTTTCCATGAGGCACAACACTTTTTGATATTCTACTATCATTCTGTACACATGGATATGGATATTGCCTGTTAAATTTTCTCACCTTCTGTGCAATGCTTCTCTGTGGTTTTGAGTACATGGGAATCTACTTCATGTGCATTCATATGCAGATCACAAATTTGGCAAAAACAATTAGGGGAGCAAATAACAATACCATTGCATAAGTGTCTTCTCTGCCTACATGTGCATATTTTCAAACGAGTCAGTAACTTCCCTGGCTTCTTCATGCAACTTTAACTTATTAAAAACCCCTGGGATGTCATCAGCTGAAAAGAATGCTAATGCAGGTAAATTACTCATTTTTAAACTGAAGTTTTTGTCATCACCCTATCATGTGGCCAATCTGCAATCCATTCATCAGAATTGTCCACCAAATTTAAAAAAAAATATTGGCATCACTTTGAAAATCACTTTTAGGGGCCTTAATTATACTAAATTTTAAATTTGTCATTATGGCTTGGGGATTCAATTAAAATCCATTTCCTTCAGCACAGTTCACCAAATCTTCAAATAATTATTTATAAAGTGCTTCACTTTTTCCAGTCATTAATACACAAACAAATAGGTAAGATAGAGAGTATTTAAATCCAACAGGAGCAGGAACAGTACATAGTTGATTTAAAAAAAAAAAGTGGGGACAATTTTGAAAGTATTAGTATCATTAGCCAAAGTTAAACAAATGCTAGTTTTGCTACATTTGTTTTTAATGCTAAGTATAAGAAATCTATCTTATTTGACAGTCAAATCCCCAATAAGGATTAGTTCTCCATTTAATGTCTTGTAACACTGGAGGAATTTCAATATCAACAAGTACCTTTGGTTCAGAAGGTCACAGAGTTTCATGAATTCTTTTCATTCTCTTGCCTTTTTTGAAAGCAAGCACGGCACTATATGTGAAGGGGCAAAACTGATACACAATTGAATACATTGGCAGGTAACATTTCTTGTGTTTTCATTTCTTCTAGGATCATCAAAACACTTGCTGCACTTGTATTTGAAAAGTGGTGATGGTCTACAGATTCTGTAAGTATATGTTGTTCATTTAAAATCCTGGTTGCTATTGCTCAGTTGCTGCAATTAAGTGAATTTCTGCCTTCTCGGTACCAATAATAGTTAGCTTTTAAACTTTTATCTTTCACCGTTAAGTAGCTTTGTACACTTAAGTTATCAAGGTCTTTTTGTGAGGGAACAATTTCACAGATCTCTTCCATTGTGTTGCAAGAAATACAGTAAAAAAAGAATGATATTCAGCTTCTCCAATACCTCATCAGTATTAGGGGTCTCCAGAGAGACAGAATCAATAGGATATGTATAGAAATATATGACGGATGATTTATTAAGGGATTTGGCTCATGTGGTTACAGAACAGACCTCCTCAGTAGGAGGTCATCTGCAAGCAGAGACACTGGGATGCTGGTAGCATAGCTCAGGTTGCAAGATCCAGAATGTGAAGGATGGTTGGTGTAAGTCCTGGAGTCCAAGAGCTGGTAAGCCTGGAATTCTGATGTCAAAGGAGTAGAAGAAAAGTCTGATTGCCTGAGCCCGCGGGTTCGAGACCTGCCTGGGAACTTGGCGAGATCTCATCTCTACAATAAATCAAAATGAGCTGGGCGTGGTAGCGCGTGCCTATAGTTCCAGCTACTTGGAAGGATGAGGTGGAAGGATCACTGGAGCCCAGCAGGTCGAGGCTGCGGTGGCCGGAAGTGGCCACTGCACTCCAGTCTGGGTGACAGAGTGAGACTCCAACTCAAAAAAAAAAAAAAAAAAGTCTGTGAGTGTTCATCCAGTGTTAATAATTTTGAACTTCTCTACTCTTGGCTTAATTAAGCAACTGTTTTTTGAATCCACACATTGCATCATACAATGTACTATTCAAAAGAAATGAAATGGTGACAAGTAAGGTAGTCCTTATTTTAATGAAACGTGTAATCTTAGAGGAGATAAGCTAACTTAAATTCAAAATAACTCTGACAAGTGCTATGAAGGAATTATAAGAGAATACCTGGCTGCATCTGAGGACTTAGAAAGGTTTCACAGAGGAAGTGGCATCTGTGTTAAAATCTGAAGAATAAGTAGCAGTTAACCAGGCAAAAAGATGGAATGTTTTCAGTACAGAGAAAATATCAAGTGAAACAATCCAGGGGTATAAAGGTTATGTCACTTTTGAAAACCAGTTTGATTAAAATACAAATCCAAGGTAGAAATGCATGTTAATGGAAACTGAGGTCAGGGAGCCAAAACCTTCATTACAGAAGAGGCTATCATATGAGCTTCACAAAACTTGTCCTTCCTCAAGATCTAATTCCCACTCTTGTTTGGTCCAAACCATGAGCAAAACATTTCATTGTGTTTAATGTGTCCCATTTTGTTTGTAGCTATTTTTAGAAAATATTTACCAATTTTGGATATATATAAATTATATTACGATATAGATTTATTTTTATTTTCATCTTTACACTCAACACAGTGTTTTTAAAACCTATCACCATTGTTATGTGTGTATCCCAGTCACTGCTTCTAGTAACTGTATGGTACTCATCATTCTACGGCATGCATTTCAAGTATTTATCTGATCACTTCCTTAAAGGCGAATACTCCAAATTCCTTAAACTTCTTGTTCCCATAATAATGATTCATTAAATATCTGCATAAACATACTTACGTGGATATGTGTGAGATACTAACATACCTATGGATAAAATAAATTTCTGGATAATTTAGTGTAGCGAATTACAAAATGGCCACAAATTCTACATCTTTACCTTTACCCATACCTTACAGACAATTAGTATCATTCTCTAACTCTCATATCTGTGGTGGCCTTATGACTTGCTTCGGAACAACAGAAATGTTTTGCAGACTGGTATTTTAAAGGCATTTGCACATTAGAGCTTGCTGTATTGATGTTTTGAGCACTTAGCTCATGAGCAAGCCTAGACTGGCCTTCTGGATTATGAGAGAGACATGAACAGGTCACCAAAGTCACCCCAGCTGACAGCAAGTAAACTCACAGAGGCCAGCAGACCAAGGTACCTGCAAAGCAAGGCAAATGTACCAGTGAACCAACTGAGATTACCGAAGGACATGCCCATCTGAAACCAATTCAGTTGAAAACTATGTATTTATATACCTGCTGTTTGGAATGACTGTTTTGGGTGTTTTGTATTGTCTTATTGTTAATGCAATGATGGATTACTGGTACAGAAATGGGTACCAAAAAGAGGAATATTGCTATGAGAAAAGTCTAAAATGTAGACAGAAGCAGTAAAGGACGTGCTAAAGCAGGTTTGAAATGTGTCAGTTTGTGATATATACTAGCAGAGCAATTAACACTTAGCCAGGCATGGTGGTGTACACCTGTAGTTCCATCTACCTTGAAGGTTGAAGCGGAAGTGTTGCCTGAGCCCAGCAGGTTGAGGCTGCAGTGGCCATGAGCCTGCCACTGCACTCCAACTTGGGAAACATAGTGAGATTCCAATTCAGAAACAAAACAAAAAAAATTAAAATTTCAAAAACTTGCAAATTAGAAAATACACCTGATGAGCTTGTGGAAGAAGCTCGGTCAGGTGACTTCAATGCAGAATGTTGAAATGTCTGTTGAATTTTTTCTACTGCGTATGTGAAGATATCGGATTAGAAAGATTAATTAAAATCATGGTTTCTAGAACTCTGCAATATTGCAATTTTGGGCTAAGTCTGTGTTGGGGAAGGGGTTGAATGGCCCGTGTTTAGCAAGATCCCTGGTCTCAACCACTGGGTGCCTTTGCACTATCATCCCTCGCCATGGCACTAAATATGCCTCCAGACATTTCCACATGTCTCCTAAATGGAAAAATCAAACCACCAAGCTAAGTAAAGCATTTTTCTGTTTGTAAGAAGATTTTAGAAATAATATTGAGCATTCTGCAATTGCTGAGCTGGAAAATAAAAGTGGTTTCTCATCTCCAATCTTACCAGTCAGTGAAAGATTCTCAAAATGAAACAAAGTCTGGGACCAAAAATCATGTTAAATATGTGTCTGTAAGACCCTATAATAAAACCTTTGAGAAACTTAAAGTGATGCCTTATATACCCTCTAAATTAAATACTACATTTTCTACAAAAGAATCTTAGGGATCTTATTCTAAAGAAGCCCAAACAGAGAAGTTTATTTTGAAAAGAACGTGGGTGTGGTTTTATTCAGTGAAGTAGGCTATATTGTGACATATAGAGCTTTTCCCTTATATACGGAGATTAGAAATAGTTGTTTGATTTCCATACAAAAAGTCTGATTTATTTGTTTTACCTAATAAGTTAATTTGGAGGGAGCAGGCATACATCTGGAGCAGGTATATGCCTAATATTAAGTCATTTTATCCATATTCAAATATTTATCATATTTTCTATATGTCCTTGGTTTGTACATTTTTCTCCTTAAACAATTTGTGTAGCATTTATTAAATTAATTTTTAAGTCTTTTAGAATTTCAATGCTATTGTGAGTAATTTCTTATTCTTAATATATTTTATTATAAATTAGCTACTAAATGAAATTTAATCTGTGAATTGCATTTGCTTATTTTTAGAGAAATGCTATTAAATGTTATGACAAACTGGTATCTGTGAACCTTACTGAGTTATTTGTTTAACAACTTACTGATTCCCTTGACTTTTGAAATTGGAAGATGATGCCATCTGTCAAAAATGAGAATTTTATGTCTTTCATTTCGATTTGTAAAGACTTTTTATTTGTTTTGTTTTTGACTTATTGCACTTAATAAGACTCCACTCCTTTGCTAAACAGTAACAATATCATTAGCCATTCATGTCCGTTTTCCAAACTGTAGGATATTGTTTTATTTTTCCTTCATTAAGGGTACATTTGCTAAAAGTTTTTGACATATAGCCTTTAACATATTAAATATTTTTATTTCTAGTTTTCTAATGTTTGTTATAAATTAGTTACAAGCATTTAGAAGATTTTTGGTCTCTATTGATTTATTATATTTTTCTTTGTTCTATTATTGTAGGAATTTATTTGTATGTATTTTCTAACACTGAAGCATTTTGACATTTCTAGTTATGTTAGCCTGCTTGGGCTTCCATAACCAAATACCACAAATTGGGTGGTTGGAACAACAGATATTTCTTTTCTAAATCTGTGATCAAGGTGCCTGTATATCTGGTGAGGACTTTTTTCTGGTTGCATAGCCTTCTTCTTGCTATGTCCTCACATGGTCAGAGAGAGAATGGCTCTTTGGTAATCTTCCTTCGTAAGAATACGCATGCCATAGGATTAGGGCCCCACTCTTATGACTTGCTTTAAGTTTAATTAAAGTTTAATTACTTCCCCATAATTTCTATCTTCAAATACCATTATATTGGTGGTTAGAACTTCAACATGTGAATTTTGTGGGGACATGTTTTGGAAAACACATCCATATAATCAGCTAAAACTTGTTTGATTATATAACATTTTTAAGATTAGCTGGCTAATTTTTTATCTAATATTCAGTAATTATAGCTTATAAATGAAATGGGCCTATACCATTCTCTTCTTTTACAGTCCTTGCCTGGCTTTAGATTCAAGTTTATCCTGCCCTTATAAAATGGCCTGGACAACTTTCCTTTTTTTTTAGCTGTTTTTTTTTTTTAAGATTAAAAAATAGTTTATTTGAAAAGTGAGAGAGAGAGAGAGAGAGAGAGAGACAGGATTCACCTCCCCAAGGTAGGGAAGGGAACCAAAGCCAGGAAACATGATGACAGCCATAGTTCAAAGAGAATATGGCCACACCAGAGTCTAG
The DNA here is from genome assembly GCA_027257055.1 of Cephalopachus bancanus. Lineage (NCBI taxonomy): Eukaryota > Metazoa > Chordata > Mammalia > Primates > Tarsiidae > Cephalopachus > Cephalopachus bancanus. The sequence goes on along the minus strand of JAPVLO010004735.1, from coordinate 329 downwards.
TAAGGCAATGGCTGTGGCAATGGCCTAGCAACTGCCACTACAGGAACACTTATTGCTGTTAAGGCAAAAAAATAAAGCTTGTTTGAAAGATTGCTTGGCAGATTCTTATAAAACTAAACATAGTCTTTTCATATGATCTGGAAAATATTTACCCAAATGATTTGAAACCTTACTGTCATACAAAAACACGTATTTCAATGTTTGTGGCAATTTTATTCACAATTGCCCCAAATTGGAAGCAACCAAGATATTCTTCATTACATAGTAATACAAACAAATACATATATAAGTAAGCAATTTTGTGACTTAGCACAACACAAATGTATTTT
>JAPVLO010004734.1:0-13437 GCA_027257055.1 Cephalopachus bancanus | reverse complement strand
ATTACAATCCTCACTGTAACCTGGGAAGTTGGCATTAAATTAAAACTCAGAGAGTGATGAGATTGCCCAAGTTCACATGTCTAGGCACTGACGAAAACAGAATTTGAGTCCATTTTCCCCTATATCCCAAACCCACGCCCTTGACAAATGTAGGCAGGGGGAGAGCGGGGAAAAATTGGAGTTGTTAGAAGTACTGGACTCTGTCCAAACTGGGATAAAACTCGCTAACTACTGCAGAAGGCTTGGAGTCCTACCTGCCTCTCTCTGGCTAGGGTTGTACATTTCTATCTCTGTCTCTCTCTTTTCCTTCCTCTCTTTTTCTGTCTCTCTCTTTCTCTGTCTGTCCTCTCTCTCTCTCTCTCTCTCTCTCTCTCTCTCTCTCTCTCTCTCTCGTGTGTGTGTGTGTGTGTGTGTGCGTGTGTATGTGTGTGTGTATGTGCCTCCTCTTCCTTCAGAGGCCCCCTTCTGCGGGATAAGGTGTAGTGAGTGCACACCCCTATGGGGGTGTAGCCTCAGCAAGTCCCAGGACCTGAAGGAAGAGGGACTTTGCCTGGGGCTTCAGGGATATGGCCGCCCCAGTGGACAGCTCAGGATGGGAGGGTGGTGCTGGTGCTCCCCACAGCTGACTTGGTGCTCCGGCACTGACGTGGCTCCTTTGCTCTTGTTTCCAGCTGATGTTTATCACGTACTTATTACGTGTTAGGTCCCATTCCTACAACAGTCCTGTAAACTAAATCACTTGCAAAATGAAATTTGGAAACAAGAATGAGAGAACACATAGCACTGTTATCCAGGACTTGCCCAAACCCCGGCAAGTTCTTCTCTGACCAATGGGTTACAATTGTAGACCCCTTTATTCATCTTGCTTCTTTTTCCTGCATCTGAATGCTATATGTTTACTTATTTGTGTTGTCTATGTCTGCCGACGAGAATGTCCACCACACAAGGGCAGGGTTTTGGCCTGTTTTGTTTGCAGCTTTATCCTCAGCACCTAGAAACGCATTTGCCCATAGTTGATGCTCAAAGTATGTTTGTGGAATGAATGAATGAAACCACATTTTCCTTATCTTCTGAGTTATGTTTGCCTAGTTTGTGATTATGTTTATATCAAACATAAAATGCATCCTGAACTTAGAATAATAGTACAGCAGAGTCCACCAGACACCCAGCATGTGACAGGGGCTTTGTTGATATGGGATGAAATTTGTTACTATGTAGTACTAAGGGTTCTTTGAACCAAAGAATTGAAAAAACAAGCCTGGGGGAGCACCAAAGCAGTTCTGGGGATCTAGGAAGCAGGGGCCCCCTCCCCTGTCCTTAGAAGGGGCTGCATGTGGTAGGAATCATGGCAGAGGTAGGATCATGTGCCCCCTTCTTGGGCGGAGGAGAGTGGAGTCTTTTGATTGGCAAACCCACCAAACTTCCCTGTGATGAATGGTTCTCAAAACAAAACCAAGGTGCTGATATCAAAGCAAATGTGAGTGTGGATGCTGGTCAGGGGAAACCAATTGATGCCCTCGGTGTTTCACATATTAATTCCACAGGGCACCCCAATATGTGCAGGGGGCTATGTGTCCATGAAGGAGCCAGTTAAGGCCCCTGAGGTTTGGGACTTTTCATATTCCTTCCTTTCAACCATTTGAGGCAACTGAACTGGGAGGGAGTGGCTTCTGGTGGTATCAAACGCTGTGAACATCATGGCAAATCTCTGGATTCAGAAGTTCCAGGTCCCCTCCAGTCTACCCAAAATCTATTTTGGGAGAAGACCCATCAGCCTGGGAATGGGCCACAGCCATCAAGATATTAGAGCATTCAGAGCAAGAGCCACAAGCCAAAAAGTGAGCTTGATTGCAGAGATCAATTGCTGTTTTAATCAGTAGTGACAAAAACTTCAAAATTTTGGTGGCTTCATGTCACAAAAGTCCTGTTGAATTTCAGCTGCTCTCCAGGACAGTCATCTTCCTTGCAGGGACTCGATTGTCTTAGGTCACTTCCATTTCATAGTTTTCTAATTTCTACAGGAGGTTTTTTGGTCACTGCTCTTTAACTCTCTCCAAATGCAAGTGCCACATTTCTGCTCATCGTCTGTTGGTCAGAAGGAGTCACATGGCCTCCCTCCAACCACAAGAGAAGCTGAGAGACACATGGGAACTTGTGGAATATTTGATGAGTTCTACAATTCCTTCCTTACACACAGATGACAGAAACACTCCCCAGCATTTAAGGTCATGATGGTGGAACACTGGCTCTGCAGGAGGCAGCACTGAAAGGCCAATAGGATGCCTCTTGGGATTAGAAACCTGGAGACTATTTTATATTCTATACTTGCCTGAGATATACTGCCATCTAAGCAGTCTGTTGATGGGACAGGATTGGCTATTAGAGACTAGGAGATGAGGAATCAACCTTGGGTAAATGACTAGGCATAAGCAACATTCCTTGTTGCATCCTCTTGTAAGTTGTGCTCCTTTTACAAATGAGAAAACAGACTTAGGGAAACATCATGACTTGTGACTATATAGCTTGTGAGTGGCAGAAGTTAAAGAGTTCCCCAAATCCAAAGTCAAGGTGTTTCCACTACACCGTGAGGCTCACTGAAGTTATGATAGGTGTTTTTAATGGAATGAAAATAATAATGATGATATAAATAATGACAAGTAAGATGGTGGTGATGCAAGCGATGCAGTGATGATGATGTTGATAAGGATGATAGCCACTTCGGATTATTAATGTATCACTATGCCCTGAAAAATCTGCACTGTCATTAAGCCTCCCAATTAACCCAGAAGGTGAGTTCTATCATTATCCCCATTTCACAGATGGGGAAACTGAGGCTCAGATAGGCAAAACAAAACTTTTTTCAGTAAATAGCAGAGTTAAGGCTTGAACTCAAGGTTGCCTGATTTCAAAGCCGCTCTGCCATATTGAAAATAAAATAACTTGGTTGGTTGTCTTGTCTGCATGCCTTCAATCACCAGGTTTAACTAATCATTTTTCTTTAAATCAACCACTTCTTATTTGGGCATTTCTTAGATGTCTTCATGATTTGCAACTTTTTTTCAAAACCATTTTAAATTCCTCTTAAAAAGGAATGAGAACAGCGTGGCCTGCCCTACCTAGGATCCAGGAAAGAAACACAAAAGCCCTAATTATGGTCCCTGTAAAAATATACATCCCCACCTCGCTGTCCTTAACAAAAGACAGATGCTAATTAGAGTTTTTACTAGAATTTACAGGCTCAGTTTTAATTATACTAGATCTATCTGAATTTACTGTAGCCCTCTGATTACCAGGGGAAGAAAATCAATAAGCATACCGAAAAATGTGGATGTGTTATATGGCTAATTCCAATTTTATGTTATAATCATGTTTTAATGTGGGTTCTAATTACCATAATTAAGCTGCCTGTGACAGTGCTGGCTGGGACAGAAGCTGTTACTATTCTAAGATGACTTGTTGAAGGCTTTTCCCAGTTTTTGGATGCATTTTGCCATTTGGCTGGCTTAGGGTGCTGGTGGCGGGGAGGGTGGGAACAGCATGGGTGAAGTTTTCTGGAACCCAGGCTTTTCCCAGGAAAGCCCTGACTCTAAGGTAAAAGCTAGACCAGTCTCCATGCCTGTGGCATTCCCTTGAACCTTCATGAAATATTTATTGTGCACTTACTAAGTGCCAGATACTGTGATGAGTCCTGGGAATACAGAGTTTCCATCCCACTAGAAGGAACCAACCATTAAACAGCTAATATATAAGCAGGAAATACCAGGAGATATGAGTATTATTTTAGTTACTCCTGACATGATGGAGAACTCGGGGAGGGCTTCTGGGAAGAAGTAAATTCTTAGCTGAAACTTAGTTAAGTGTAAGGAGGCACACTTTAAAAGGAGATCATTCCTGGCCAAGGTAACAGTATTTGTGGAGACTTGGAGCTGAAAGGAAGCTGGTGTGGAGTAACATGAAAAAGGGATTGAGTGGAGCCTGAGCAGGGACCGGACCACAGGGAATCTTTCAGACCCCTCTCATGAGTGCTCAATTCCTGGCCACTTCAGGCCCCAAGCCTCTGAGACACCTCCTTCTCTCCCTCCCTCTCTCCTCCTCCCTCCCTTCCTTCCTCTATCCTCCTTCCCTTCTTCCTTTTTCTCCTTCCATCCATATGAAAAGCATTTACCAAACACTAACTACACTACACACCAGAACATAGACTTCTAACCCTTGACTCCACTGAATGATCATTCATTCATTTATTCACTTTTTCAAAAGGCATATTTTTGTACCAGAATTCAAGTACTAGAATTTGTAGCAGTCCATCTTGAACTCCATCCATTTACTGAATGCTATTCATTCAGCAGTCTCCCAGAAAAGCTTTCTATTTTCTAAGCATATAGTATTCTAGCCCTCCAGCTCTGCTTATTAAATATTTAGTCATTCATCCATTCAACAATCATCCCAGCATGGGGTCCCTGAACAGCTGACCCTCAGGCAAGGATTTGAGTGCTAGTGGTTGATTTGGGAGGTGATTCTAGAAATATCAGCACAGGAGTGGAGAAGTGAGAAGGGGAGATGAAAGAAGCCAAAGGAGGAGTGTGTTATCAAGCAAATAGACACCATGGGCATCTGGGTCTTCATCCCACCAAGGATCTCTGGCAGATAGTGTGGTATCTCTGTCTCAGAGCTATTGTCCTGAGTGGTGAGGGAGATAGCTGGGGTATTTATACACCAACTTCAATCAGTTCTGGAGGGCTTGAGCTAATTCTTCAGGACTTCTGGGCTGCCAAAGTTGCAGACAGTAGAGGAAGACTGTAATAAAAAAGACGAAGATACTAACAGTCAGGGCCAGCACATAAGAAGGGCTGAATGGACTTTGGGGGCAGGCAGGGGTAGAGACCTAGTGTATCTACCATAGCAACATTTAAAGCGCCTACTATGCACCAGATATCTGAATTTTATTTAGTGACACACAGTTGCCCAGTAGTGCTTTTATTGGCCACCACTATCTGCCTTGCACATAAGATCCCACCCCACACTCTTTATTTCATCCACCCCAGAATACTCCACTCACTCACCATTTATTGATTACACTTGTACTAGGCTCTGGGTATGTGCTGGACACTTGAGATTTCAGCCTTCATCTCAGGCTCCAGGAAGCAAGGCAGGTCCCCAAAGGAACTCTCTCCAGGCAAGAGGAGGTTGGAGTGGTCCCAGAGTACTCTCTGCAGATTGGAGGTCCAGCCAAAGTTAGAGTGGCCTCCTGAGGTTTGGGCTATTATGGGGCAGACTGGCCGTGGTTTCTCTGGCTCCTGTCCATGACCTGCGGGAGGCTGCAGCAGCCAGGCAGGTAGCCAGGTGTCAACTGGATCCCCTCCCTGGAGCCTGGCACAGCTCCTGCGGATGAAGATGAGGACTGGGCTGTTTAGCCTGGGTGAACTCCTTTCTGCCTGAGAAAGAACAAACAGGAGTTTGGAGATTAACCACACAGGATGCTTAACCACAGATCTGTGATGCTCAGCCTTTAGTATTTCGTGAGAACCACCCATGAGCCTTGTTAAGCATGTGTATTCCTGGGTCCACCCCAAACTGTGATTGAATTGGCCTAGGGTGAGGCCCTGGGAATCTGCATTTCAACCAGTGTGTAGGTGATTCTGAAGCAGATGATCTCCAGGGGACACTGAGAAAAACACTGTTTTAGCCTGACAACCCTCTTTTACAGATGGGGATAGGCCCAAGGAGTGACCCAAGTTGCACTAACCCATGGGGCGAGGATCCAAGCCCTCCATCTCACAAACCCTCAGCTAGAAAAGATGAGACTTCCAGAGCTTCCAGTTACTTGGGTATTTCAGGCACATTCTCTGTTATTGACAGGCACTAATGGGGGTAATGAACTAAGGAGACTTGAGTTCACCTAATAATTGCAGGTAAAACTAAAGAGTAAATATGATACTCATTAATGTAAAGCAACCTTCTCCACTGTAGGGATCTTATGGGAAGCTTTCAACACAGGCATAGGCTAACTATATACTTTTGTGAATGTATTCATTTCACTTTCAGAAAAATATTTTAGAGTGTTTATAAAATACATCCAGTAAGAGAAACCAAAGATATGTCAAGTTCTTGAAAGTACAATGTATACTTGAGCGGGATGGTATGAAAGTAGACACAGATGTATACCTGTCTGTCCACACTGAATGGCTACCTAAATGCAGAAGCAAGAGAAAGCATAAGGAAAAAAATAGCAAACACAATACATAGGATGTAATGGGTTTTTTTTGTTTTTTTTTTCTTGAGTTGGAGTCTCACTCTGTCACCCAGACAGGAATGCAGTGGCCACTCCTGGCCACCGCAGCCTCGAACTGCTGGGCTCCAGTGATCCTTCCACCTCAACCTTCCAAGTAGCTGGAACTACAGGTGCGCGCTACCGCGCCCAGCTAATTTTTGATTTATTGTAGAGATGAGGTCTCACCAAGTTGCCTCGGCAGGTCTCGAACCCGCGGGCTCAGGCAATCCACTCACCTCAGCCTCCCAAAGGTGCAGGATTACAGGCTGAACCACCGAGCCTGGCTAGGGTATAATGTTAATTGGATGCATAGGGCGGGCTTGGTGGCTCAGCCTGTAATCCCGCGCTTTGGGAGGCCGAGGTGAGTGAATTGCCTGAGCCCACGGGTTCGAGACCCGCCTGGGCAACTTGGCGAGACCTCATCTTTACAATAAATAAAAAAAATTAGCCGGGTGTGGTAGCACATGCCTGTAGTACCAGCTACTTGGAAGGCTGAGGCGGAAGGATCGCTGGAGCCCAGCAGGTCGAGGCTGTGGTGGCCAGGAGTGGCCACTGCACTCCAGTCTGGGCGACAGAGTGAGACTCTAACTAAAAAAAAAAAAAAAAAATTGGATGCATAATATACAATTCTACATATATATTACTACAGAGATACATTACATTTAAAAAATACAGCTATATAAGTCCTGAAAAGAACAAACATAAGAAGAAAAGAAATTCAGATAATTTTTTCCCATTCCCCCCAACATACACAAAAGTAAGAGAAAAAATGAGGAGCAAGGACAATAAAAATGCAATAGCAAAAAACCGTAAAAAAATTTTATATTCTGATATGCATAACATAGCTGGGATTCTGAAACTTCTTGGAAATGAAAATTGTCTGGAGGCTTTGTTAAAATGCAGATTCTCAGGGAAGCTCTCTGAGATGCTGATAGTTAAATTTTCTACATCTTTTTGAGACGAGAGTCTCACTACATTGCCCAGGCTGGTCTCAAACTCCTGGGCTCCAACAATCTTCCTGCCTTAGACTCCTGAGTAGCTGGGATTATAGGTATGAGCCACTGTGCCCAGTTCAGAGAAGCTGATTTTAACGAGCTTCTCATGTAGTTCTGATGCAAATGTGATGAGGACATAATTTGTTCCTAGACAGTAATGCTTATCCCAGCCCTTCTTCTACCCCAGCCACATTTAATCATGCTTCAAATTCCAGTTAGAATCAATTTTCTATAACAAGACTATGTTAAGATGTAATCTCTGCATGAGGGATTATATATTGAGACTGATCATTATAATACCACATGGTAACTTGAATCTGACCTTTAGACCCCTTTCTGGAGCTGAGTTCATGTAGTAAGAGCAGCAACTGTTTGTAGACCACTTACTTAGTGTGAGTTCAATGCTAACAGCATTGCATGCTACCAACAGCTCCAGGTGGTAGGATGCTGATATTTCCATTTTCCAAATGAGAAAACAGGTACAGAAAGGTTAGGCAATCTTCCCAAGGTCACATGGCTGGTAAAAGGAAGAACTAACTTCAGAACTCATACTTTCTTATAATACAGGAATGTACTGCCCCTTCTTGAATAGAGTCAAAGTGAGGAGACAGCATCATGATCCAAGGAATCTGAAATGAGGGAAAGACACACCAATAAAAGGTGGGATTGAAAACCAAACCAACCCAAGTGACCATAATTCCCAAGTCAAAATTTCCATGTGTGTTTAGACAAAGTGGACTTCTCCCTTCATTTTAGCAAAAGGATGCAGATGTATCTAGGCTTACTTATGCTCTTAAGGAATAGGATATCTTCCTTAAAACTATATAACTATGGAAATTGGACTGGATCCCTCAGTTGGGATGGAGATGTGGACTCTGCATGTGGGGTGTACAAAGGTGCTAGAGGCCTATACACATCTCAGCATTTACTGTCAGAGTGCTCTATTTTAAATTCTCCAATAACAGACAGACTTTCCATACAGCCTGGTGCTGTAAAGGAAACACGTGCCAAAATCCACTAGATGGATCAGAAGCCTCAAGACACCAGTGGTGTTTATTGTAGGGATATATCACAATTTGTCTTGCCACACACCTGTTGATGGGTATTCGGGTTGTTTCCACTTTTGGTTGTTACAAATTAAGCTGTTAGGAAGATTCATGTACAAGTCTTTGTGAGGACATATGCCTTCATTTCTCTTAAATACCTAGGAGTGAAATAGTTATATCCTATGGCAGGTGTATGTTTAACTACTTAAGGGACTACCAAATAGTTATCCAAAGTGGTCGCACCATTTTACATTTCCACTAGTAGTATAAGAGTCTCAGTTACTTGATATCCTTGCCAACAATTGGATAATCAGTTTTTCTAATTTAAGTCATCTAGTGGGTGTGTAGTATCTCATTATGGTTTTAATTTTCATTTTCTTCATCACTAATGATGTTGAACAACTTTTCATATACTTATTTGTTACCCTTTTTTTTGGGTAAAATGTGTGTTCAATTTTTTTGCTTTTTTTTGTATTTTTAACTTTTTTGCATTATAAGAGTTCTTTTTATATTCTAGAGATGAAATCTTTGTTGGCTACATGCTCTATAATATCCTCTTCAAATTCATGGTTTGCCTTTTCACTTTCGTAAATGTACCTTAAAGAGCAAAATATTTAAATTTTGATCTTGTCCAAATAATTGATATTTCCTTTTATATTTTGTGCTTTTTTCATATTTTTAAGAACCTATGCCAAGTTCAAGATCACAAAAATTTTGTCTTATGTTTTCTCCTGGGCATTTTAATAATTTTAACTCATACATTTAGGTTTATAATCTCTTTAGAGTAATTTTTGTGTATTTTTTTTGCATATGGTTACCAAACTGTTTCAACATCATTTAGTGAAAAGATTGTCCTTTCCTTATTAAGTTGCCTTGACAACATTGCTGAAAATCACTTAATAATATGTGTATGAGTCTATTTCTCAGCTCTATCTATTCCATTGATCTAATATGTCTTTCTTTATGCCATTATCACACTTTTACTGTCTTGATTGCTACAGCCTTATAATATATTTTAAAATCAGTGTAGGTCCTTCAATTTAGTTCCATATTTTCAAAATGTTTTTACTCTTCTAGGTTCTTTGTCTTTCTATATAAATTATATAATCTCCTTGCAAATTCCTGCAAAAAGTCCTGCTGAGGTTTTAATTGGAATTGCATTGCATCTATGGATCAATGTTTGAGAGCCTTAGCATCTTAACAACATTAAGTGTTCTGAGCCATAAATGCAGAGTCTCTCTCCATTTATTTATGTCTTCTTTTCCTCAGCGACATTTTACAGGTCTCAAAGTACAGATCTTGAATATCTCCTGCAAATTTATCACTATTTCATATTTTTCATGCTATTGTCATAGATGATTTCATAGTTCATAGTTCATACTTCATACTTCAACTTTCATAGTTTTGTTACTAGTTTATAGAAATATAATTTATTTTTGTTATTGGCCATGTTAAACTCATCTATTGCGTCTAGTAGTTTCTTTGTAGATTCCTGAGGATTTTCTATAGAGATGATTATGCCTTCTGCAAATGGTATTAGTTTCCTTCCTCCTTTCCAATTTATATACTTTATTCTTGCTTTATTGACCTGTACCATTTTGGATGAACATGATAAAACTGGAAAATCTTGCTTTATTCCTCCACCTTCGCAAAGGAGAAAACATTCAGTCTATCATCATTAAGGATGATTTTAGTTGTAGGCTGTTTTAAAGATACCCTTTATCAAGTTGAGGAAATTTCTTTCTACATCTGGATTTATGGAGGTTTTTTAAAATCAAAAATGGATGTTAAATTTTGCCAAATGAGATTCCTAAAAGCTCTAAATATCAACCTCCCATATGATCCTGCAATTCCCCTACTGGGAATATACCCTGAAGAACTCAATTCACTCTATAAAAAAGATACCTGCACAAGTATGTTTATTGCAGCATTGTTCACAATAGCGAGAACCTGGAAGCAACCATGCTGTCCATCAAAAGAGGACTGGATTAAAAAAATGTGGTACATATACACAATGGAATACTACGCAGTCATAAAAAGAACAAAATCATGAATTTCACAGCAACCTGGATGGAACTAGAGTCTATAATACTGAGTGACCTCTCACAGAAAGATCTGAGTATCACATGTTCTCACTCATATAGTGGACCTTGATCATCCAACGTAATTCCATAAGAAAATGACTGACAGTGGTGGGAAACTATGCGGGGGAGGGGAAGGGAGATGGGATTAATGGTAGTAAATATCTGTCTGGAGATGGGGAGACACCTCTTATCAACAAGGGTGCCTGAATGAAACATATTTGTATGCCTAACCCTTAACTGTACCCCACAATATCATAATAAAAAATATTGATTGTAAAAAATATTAAAACAATAAAATAAAATTAAAAAATCTTGCCAAATGCTTTTCTACATCTATTCAGATTAGTTTTCCTTTTTTATTCTATTAATATTAATTTCATATATTGATTTTTAAAACAACTGTGCATTTCTAGGATATACCATACTTAGTCATGAGGTATTATTTGTTTTATTTGTCGGGTTGAATTTGCTAAAACTTTGTTAAAGCTTTGAGTGTTTATGTTTATGAAGAATATTGAGTTGGAGTTTTCTTGTAATGCCTGTGCTTGATTTTGGTGTCAGAGTAATGCTGGTTTCATAGAATGGGTTGAGAAGTTCCTTCTTCTTCTTCAGTTTTTTGAAAATATTTGTGCTTAATTGTGTTATTTCCTCCTTAAATGTTTGTAGTATCTACCAGTGAAGTTATCTGGACCTGTAGTTTTTTTGTTAGAAAGTTTTTACCTACCAATTTAAGTTTTTAAATAGATAAAAGGCTATTCAGGCAACCTACTTTTTGAATAAGTTTTGGTAGTTGACATTTTCCAAGGAATTTGTCCATTTTACCTAAATTGTTGAATTTACTGTCATAACGTTGTTCATAATATTTTCTAACTAGTCTTCTAATGTCTATAGCATCTGTAGTGATGCTATCTATTTCATTCCTTATGTTAGTAATTTGTATCTTTTCTTTCCTGGTCATTCTGCCTAGAGGTTTATTATTTTTATTGATTTTTCACAAAGAACCAGCTTTGCTTTCATTGATTCTATTTTTTGTTTCTTATTTTATTGTTTCTGCTCTTATCTTTATCATTTCCTTTATTTTGCTTACTTCAAGTTTCATTTTTGTTTTTAAGCTGAAGTCTCACTCTGTCACCCTGGCTGGAGTGCAGTGGCATGAACATGGCTCCCTGCAGCCTTGACCTCCCAGGGCTCAGGCAACCCTTCCACCTCAGTCTCCTGAGAAGCTGGGGCTACCAGTGTGTGATACCACACCTGGCTATTTTTTAATTTTAATTTTTTAGGGATGATGTCTCTCTACGTTGCCTAGACTGGTCTTGAACTCCTAGCCTTAAGCAATCCTCCTTGACCTCTTAAAGTGCTGGAATTCCGGCATGAGCCACTGCACTCACTGCCTACTTTAAGTTTAACTTGACATTTTTCTTTGTTTTAGTTCCTTAAGGTCAATGAAATCATTGATTTGATATCTTTCTTTTTTCCCAATGTAAACATTTAATGCTATAAATTTTCCTCTCAGTACTGTTTCAGCTGTATGCACCAAAGTTTGTGTTATATCATAAAATTTATTTCTAATGGATTTTAATTTTAATTTTGTTTTCTTCTTTATCGTATTTGTTATTTAGACATTTGCTTTCAGTTTGCAAATATTAGGAATTTTCCAGATATCTGTTATTGATTTAAAATTTTAATTCCATTGTAGCTAGAGAAATTTTTTGTATAATATGAATCACTTCATATTTATTGAGGCATGTTTTATGGCCCATAATATTATCTGTATTAGTAAAATATTCCATATGCACTTAAAGAATACTTATTCTGCTGTTGTTAAGTAGAGTTCCATAAATGTCTTTTAGATCTAGTTGGTAGTTCATGTTTTTCTATACCATTATTGATTTTACCCTTACTGCTCTATTAATTATTGAGATGGGATGCTGAAATCTCTGACCATAATTGTGAATTTGCCTATTTTAAATTTCAGTTTTATCTATTTTGGGGTTATATATTTTGAAGCTTTTAAATAGCTTAATGCATATATATCATTGTTATAGCCTCCTAATGAATTGACCCCTTTATCATTATGAAATTATCCTCTTTATTTCTGGGTAATGTTCTTTACTCTGAAATCTACTTTGTTAAGGTTCCTCAAGACCACAGAGGTAAAGTTATTGAAGAGATTTAGATTGGCAAATATCTAGGTGCATTATGGAATGATGATGATGATGATGATGGTGATGATGATGAAGAAAAAGAATACATTTGACATTTGTTGGCTGTTTATTATCTTCCAGGAACTGTGTTGAGTGATTTACATGCAATTTCACATTCACAGTCACACTATGTAGTGCCTATTGCTGTTATGAAAAATAATCATGTTGCTTAAAGTAAGAAAAAGAAACCTATCAGCAGTCATCTCAACCAATTCCCCTCTTTTACCAGGGAGAAGCTAAGACCCAAAAGAAAAAGGGCCCCAGAGTAGTAATGGCAGGATCCATCCCTCAGGAGAGGTTATTTTTGACTTTCATTATCCACCTTTCCCAAATAGGCTATAATTGAAATTTAAGTGTCCAAGCTCTTTGTAATAACACATACTTCTTCCCATCTATTGCTTTGTATTATAGCCATTCATCCATTTTCCCCTCCATTTGTTCAGCTATCCATTCAGTCATCCATCCATTCATCCATTCACCTGTCTGTCCATTCATCCATCTATGCACCCATCCATCCATCCACCCAAACCATTATCTTGACCTGTGTATATTATACCCAACATTCTTTTATTCCAGAAAAAAAAAAATTTTAAAATCCCCACCCTCAAGGATCCAGTCTGACGGGGAAAAAACGTAAAGATATAAGACAGCCTCCATATACATTAAAAAAGAGAACTGTGCTTGGGGTTTAGAATCCACAAGAAGCTCTACCCCTTTTTTTTAGGAGTCCTTTGGGCTTCTAGATTTTAAAATATTTGTTGGAAATCTTTGGGGAAAAAATAAGAGTTTTTTTTAAAAAAGAGAAAAGGGGCCTTGAGAAAATAAGACACAGCATCTGCT
>JAPVLO010004733.1:0-24738 GCA_027257055.1 Cephalopachus bancanus | reverse complement strand
GGGTAGTCCTTTTCCAACTACTTGGGCGGCTGAGGCAGGAAGATCACCTAAGCCCAGCAGGTCAAGGCTGTGGTAGCCATGATCATGCCACTGCACTACAGCTGGGCGACAGAGTGATACCTCAACTCAAAAAAGAGATGCAGTATGCACCTTGGAAAGACCACAACACACATTATGCATGTTCCTGCCTCAGGGCCTTGGCTGTAGCCAGCCCTGTCTGGAATCCCAGATATTGCTTAGCTCACCTTCAAGGCTCTGTTCAAGTCTCACCTCCTCCAGGGTGCCTGACAGTCCTTGTGAATGCTGCCAGCCGTTTCCTGGATTGCACACCCTGGGCTCACTCCATCTGCCTCTCCCTCTCCCTTTTCCATTGTACTTGCCACCTTCCAGCACCCCATAAGATTTACTTGATCATGTCCATCCCCTGTCTAGGTAGATGGCTGTCTGTCCACCGATTCAGCCCAAGAGCATGGAACAGTGCCTGGCACGCCGAAGACACGCGAATCTCTTTGCCATTGGCTATCCTAGGAACGCAGACACTGAGAGCTGGGTTCTAACCTCAGTCCCACATCACCGCCCCAAATGACCCGCTCCTCAAGAGCCACGAGACCCCTTCTAGGACTCCCAAGGTGGTCAAACTCCCATTCCACTGTCTAGTCCTTAGCTTCTGTGAGCCCGAACCTCACAAGAGATTTGAATCTCAAGAAATAGGGTTTTCATGTTTACACTCCACCGATCGTCACTGTTTACAGGGCTTGATCTCGGTAGCAAGCCACATCCTGGGCTTCCTTCTGATGCTCCATGTTCCTCAAGAAGCGTGACGGTCCAAGTAAACACTCAGCTGCTATCTCTTGAAGCCAATACATTGAGAGGCAGGCTACTGGCACAAAGAAGTTTATATCTGAATTTGAATCCACGGAGCAGAACATGGCTCCTGGCTTTCCTGGAACCCATCTGCTCACCCCTTAGGGTTTTTTTGGTCTTGTTTTTTTTTGAGTTGGAGTCTCACTCCGTCGCCCAGGCTGGAGTGCAAGGGCACACTCATGGCCACCCCAGCGTCGACCCACTGAGCTCTGGTGATCCTTCCACCTCAGCCTTCCAAGTAGGTGGTTCTACAGGCGCATGCTACTATGCCTGAGTAATTTATTGATTTATTGTAGAGATGAGGTCTCGCCAAGCTGCCCAGGCTATTCTCAAACCCATGGGCTCAGGCAATCTTCTCGCCTCGGCCTTCCAAAGTACTGGGATTACAGGTTCAAGCCACCACGCCCGGCCAGCTACCCCTTAGGTTTTACAGTTGGATTTTATAAGTCTAGGGGTGCTGGTACCTATACACTGACTACGTGACTGACAGGATTGTATGGAGCTCAAGTTACAGCCGCATGTTGTTAATGGTAACAATTATGGTCTGCATTTCCTGGCGCCAGCTACCAAAAGGCAGCCCACAGTATCCTCAGTAACACCAGACTGAACAGTTGATCAAGCTTGCCATAGAGTAGGGGAGTTAACAGGGCCTACTACCAAACAAACCATTTTTCACTGCAATATATTGTTGATTGGTAGTTATAACATGCAAAAAGTTCTATGAATGACAAGGCTTGTGGCTACATGGGTGCTATGTTTTCAAATCTGTGACCACCAACCAAAGGGAGTGAATAGGGATTCATTTCCTCCTTTGAGAGAATGCTGTCTGCAGGGGGTTAAGGTTCTTTGGAGGGAATTAACAGGGAGTGACTAGGAGACAAGGGAATATGCTTTCTTTTGTTAATTCTCAAGAATGTAGGTGTATGCAGGCCAGCTCAATGAACGAACATCATGCCTTTCTTTAAAGGTTGCGGCATATGGACAGACCATAGTGGGTTTCCATATCAAAAGCACCTCTTACTGATTGATTGATGACTGTTGGGGTCTCACTCTGTCACCAAGACTGGAGTGCAGTAGTACCCTCACAGCTCACTGCAGCCTCAACCTCTTGGGCTCAGGAGATCCTTCTACATCAGCCTCCTAAGTAGCTAGGACTACAGGTATGTACTACCACACCTACTTTTGTGGACTTTTTTTTTGGTAGAGACAAGGTCTCACTGTGCTACCCAGGCTAGTCTTGAACTCCTAGGCTCAGGCAAACCTCCCACCTAAGCCTCCCAAAGTGCTGGGATTACAGGGGTGAGACACCATGAAGAACCTCTTGGAACAAGAATCCATCTTTCCTCACCTATGGTTGACAGGGTCAAAAAAATTCCAATTCTGTGGAGGCCCAAAGACCCTCCCTGTAGAGTCCATGAGCCCCATGTCCACATACTTTGAGCTGAATTCTGTCCTAGGTTAGACGAACCCTCCTAGAAGCAGGGATCCCGAGTGGGAACCTTTTCCTGGGCACACCCCAAGCAGAATAGAAATAGAGGATTCTCACCGCTGGCTTCATTTATCCATAAGACCACTATCCGACATGTTGCACTCCTCTGTTGCAAATAAACCCAATGATGTGACTTTTCCAGGGTAAAGACTTCCTGTCAAGTATCAGACATCACCATCTAGATCTTAATATGAGGGGGAATCCCCCCAAAATGAAATTTATTTATTAAAACATTGTGTCTTTATTCTTACATGTTTAAACTTGTCCCCTTCAAAGTCCTCTTTATTTGATGCAATACACCTATCAAGATGCTTCTTCCACTGCTGAAAACAGGTTTTGAACTCCACATTGGCAAAACATTTCCCTTTGAGGAATTTCAGCTCAGGGAAACAACAAACGTCACTTGGGGTGAGATCAGGCGAACGAGGAGGGCGGAGCGTGGGGGTCGTGCCATTTGGGATCAGCTCGGTGTGGGCAGCTGCACTTGTCAATCACCCATCATGAAATAGGCAACTCACTGAAAGTATCTCAAAACAAAATCCAGTGAAGCCAAACGCAGCCTCTCACCACAACACTAGCTGGTCTGCTGATGTCGGTGGGTTCCTAAACGCTAACCTAGCAGGGGAAGCCTAGACAACTAGGCCTCCAAGGATAAGTCTGGTTTTTTGGGGTCCTCCTTGTCCAAGAAATTTAAGACTCTGGGTCTAGCTGGGACCACCTGTCAAAAGAGCCAGGTTGTTCAAACAGGCACCCTCGCAAGGCTGCTCCGTGGCTCTAAAGAGAAAAGGAAGTACGATAATAGTTCGAGGTCCACGTACGAGTGAGAACATATGGTCCTCTGTTCTTTGTTTCTCGATCGGCAGTAGTGGGAAACTGTCAGGGGGCTGGGAGTGGCAGTTGAGGGAAACTGCAGGGGGAGGGAGGGGCACACCTCATCAACAAGGGTATCTGTACAATCAACGTTTGTATATCTAACCCTGAATTGTATCCCACATCTTTATAATAATAATAATAATAATAATAATACCCTCCATAGGGGGAAAAAAGAGAAGAGGAAAATTAAAAACATGAGTAACGTCATTTTGGCTCTTTCTCCTTAATGTTTAGGGAACTTTGCAAGGACACGAGGACACGGCAAGGACCAGGCATGTGGAAGTTCTACCTGCCACTTGCTAGGCTTTCTGCCATTCTCTGGCGAAACACACTGACCTGAATAGGTTTTAAGTGCCAGGTAAGTACATTTTAAGCATCCACCCTGCCCTTTCTGCACCCAGAATTACTCCCCCTGACGCCTTAGATTTACTTTGTAGTGTCTCTATCCTAATCCTCGCAAAACCCGAATGCAGGGAAGCACCAGTTTTCTGCCTACACGTATGCGGTTGAGTCAGTGGGGTCCCTATTGCCATGGCATTTTATTTCAGTAGCTGTAGGGGTACAAACTGCTTCTGGTTGCATGGACGCATTGCACAGTGACCAAGGATCTGGGCTTTACGTGACCCCAGCAGGGTCCCCCCCGCCCCGTGCACACAGGTGTCCCGGCAGATGATTTTTCATCCCTCCGCTCCATCCCACCCTCCCTCTTCTGAGTCTCCAGCGTCCATGATCTCATTCTCTGCACCTTTGCAAATCCTTAGTTTAGCTCCTCCCTATAGGTGAGGATGTGTGGTATCTGGTTTTCTGTTCCTGCATTCATTCACATAGGATGATGGCCTCCAAGTCCAACCAAGTTGCTGCAAAAGACATTATTTCATTCTTTTTTATGGATGAATAGTATTCTCTCATGGCATTTTAAACCTTGTTTCTAATAGGGAGGGCCCCGCTAAAAATGGGGAAGAAATCATTATTGGAAAAGAAAGGATCACTAGATAACTAAAAATACAGTGCACTAAGAACAGACAGCCATTTTTAACTTTTAAACTTCCATGTACGTGATAAAGTAACTCCAAAGCATATGGATTCCACACAAGTATAGCCCAATGACTTTTGACAAAGATGAGAAAGCAATTAAACGGAGGAAGAGTCGTGTTTTCATCAAATGGTGCTGCACCATTTCGGTGTCAGGCTAAACGAAAGCCTAAACCTTACCGTCACACAATATACCCACGTAACAAACTTGCACAGGTGCCCTTTGAATCTAAAATTATAATAGAATAAAATAAAATGTTGAGGCCAGTTAGGCCCAGTGATTCCAATGATCTGAATCCAACCTTCATAACTCCTTGTAGAAGTGTATATGGGCATGCAGCTTTTTGGGCAGTCTAACTAAAATTTTTGAAAACTTTTTTTTTATAACCAATATTTTTTATTTTGATATTGTTGGGTACAGTTAAGGGGTAGGTATACAAATATGCTTTGTTCAGGCACCCTTGTTGATAAGGAGTGTCTCCCCGTCCCCAGACAGATATTGACTACCATTAATCCCACCTCTCTTCCCCTCCCCCCATAGTTTCCCACCACTATCAGTCATTTTCTTATGGTAATACATTGGATGTTCAAGGTCCACTATATGAGTGAGAACATGTGATACTCATATCTTTGTTTCTGTGAGAGATCACTCAGTATTATAGACTCTAGTTCCATCCAGGTTGCTGCGAAATTCATGATTTTGTTCTTTTTTATGGCTGTGTAGTATTCTATCGTGTATAGGTACCACATTTTTTAAATCCAGTTCTCTTTTGATGAACAGCATGGTTGATTCCAGGTTCTTGCTATTGTGAACAATGCTGCGATAAACATACATGTGCAGGTATCTTTCTGATAGAGTGATTTGAGTTCTTCAGGGTATATTCCCAGTAGGGGGATTGCAGGGTCATATGGGAGGTCGATATTTAGAGCTTTTAGGAATTGCCACACTGCTTTCCACAGAGGCTGTACTAGTTTACACTCCCACCAACAGTGGAGAAGAGTTCCCTTTTCGCCACACTTTCTCCAGCAACTTCCTGAACAAAACTTGAAACCTACAGGCCATAAGAGATAAGATAGACAAGTTGGACCTCATTAAACTGACAAGCTTCTGCAAAGCCAAAGAAACCATCAAGAGAGCAGGGAGACAGCCTGCAGACTGGGAAAAAGTATTTGCCAACTCCAGGTCTGACAACGGCTTAACATCTTGGATCTACAAGGAACTCAAACGTGATGAAAAGAAAAAAACAAACAACCCCATTATAAAGTGGGCAAAAGATATGAACAGACACTTCTCAAAGGAAGACATCTGGGCAGCCAACAGACACATGAAGAAATGTTCAACCTCACTAATCATCAGGGAGATGCAAATCAAAACCACACTGAGATACCACCTAACTCCAGTCAGAATGGCAATTATCAATAACTCAATTTTTGAAATATTAAAAAAAAATATGATTGCTGCTCCAGTAAGCAAAAAAGGACCAGACCAGCAACATAAACCTCAGAGCTTATACCTCCCAAAAAATAATAATTTCAAAAGAGATCAGTTTCAAGTGCAAAATGTAAAACTATGAAACATTCACTTAAAGGTTATTCTCCTTTACCTATAAAATAAAGTTTATTTTTATTTTTATTTTTATTGTTTGAGTTGGAGTATCATTCTGTCGCCCAGGCTAGAGTGCAGTGGCACACTCATGGTTACCCCAGCATCGACCTGCTGGGCTCCAGCAATCCTTCCACCTCAGCCTTCCAAGTAGCCAGAACTATAGGCATGCGCTACCATGCCTGGCTAATTTTTTATTTATTGTAGAGATGAGGTCTTGTCAAGTTGCCCAGGTGGGTCTCGAACCCGCTGGCTCAGGCAATTCACTCACCTCGGCCTCCTAAAGTGCTGGGATTACAGGCTGAGCCACCGAGTCCAGCCTATAAAGTCTAATTTTTTTAAAAATCTCAATCATGGCCAGGCACTGTGGCCCACATCTATAATCCCGCCACTTTGGCTGGTCAAATCAGGAGGATCATTTGAGCCCAGGAGCACGAGACCAGCCTGGGCAATGTGAGACCTCATCTCTACCATAAATCAAAAAAAGTAGCCAGGCATGATGGCATGAACCTGTAGTCCCAGCTACTCAGAAGGCTGAAGTGGAAGGGTCGCCTGAGTCCAGGAGATAAAGGCTGTGGTGAGCCATGATTGTTCCACCCCACTCTAGCCTGGGTAACTCTGACTCAAAAAAAATTCCAATTCTGACTTTCTTTTGGCCATCTGTGGAAACCTGACTGCAGACTGTTCCACCCCACGTTTCCTGAGATGGTCTTGGTGGGGTGGAGGGTGTGTGCAGTGAGGTTCCTAGTTCCCACTATGCTGGCCTGGCCTCACAGTTATCTGAACCCACCTGGCAAACACCAGGACAAGTGATTTTTCTAGAAAAACATAGCCCCAGCCATCAGCCAACATGTGAGTTCCTATTCCACGCCCAAGGTCTCCTAAGCACTACATCCTCGGAACTTAAAGATTGGAACAGTGAGCCCAGTTTTTAAAAAAGAGAGGGGTGGGGAGAGAGAAAGGGGGAGAGAAAGAAAGCAAGCAAGCGAGAGAGAGAGGGAAAGAGAGAGAGGGACAGGGAGAAAGAGAGAATGAAGGAGAATGATGGCCACCCAGTGGTAAAATCCCTTGCCCGAGGTTACAGTGGGCCACATGGAACGGAAGCAGGGTAGCTAGCACAGGATAGACAGAGTTAGATACATTTCCTGTGGGCAGGTTTTAGACTTTTTAATTACATTTTTCACTGTAGGCCAAGCTGGCCTGCCAGAATCCAGCTCCAGCGGGTCAGGGTTTCCTGAAAGAGGGACGGCATTGGCACAGGAGAAAAAACTTGGACACTGACTCTGCTGCTAGCAAGACAAATGCCGATTTATTGTCTTTTCCAACTTCTTTTATAGCCTACATGTCTTTTGTTTCCAAGGCAATCAGCTACAACTTAATGGACAGGCAATGTATCTTTGTTCATCCTGTTTTGATCTTAAAAGATTATCATCCTAAACATTAACTCTAAATCTTATAAACTCCTAACATTTTTTAATAATTACTATTTTTTAATGTCCATACAAAACTTACTGATTCCTATAACTATTACATTGTAATCACTACTAAGTTCTAAGCACTATAATTGTCACATAGATTAGCAAGTCACACCTGTGACCTCCACACAGCAATGTGCAACTAGCTGGGATAAAACAACATTTTCAAGATTTCTTAGCCACAAGTTGGCCTGACTAGTTTTCCACAATGTTACACCTGGTGTTTACAATCTGCGTTAATTATTTCCTGCCAGGGAGAATGAGCTTCGACGTTTGCAAAACAAAAGGCCTCTTGGGCTGAAGTCACCTTAGTCACAATCCCTAACCAGAATTACAAGCTTCCTTAACAAAGGGAGGTAAAGGCAAGGGTGCTCTAATATTTATGTGATTGTGAATTTTTTAAGCATAATACACCACATGAAGAAATTAAGAAATTAAGTAAACGTAATTTTTGCCTTGGCACGCTTCCTAAAAATGCAAACTGTAGCTTCTCAAATTCCTCCAATTAGTCGCCAATCAGAAGAAATAAAATCTTACAAGAGATTATCTACCTGCACGTGACATTTAAAATCTGTTGATAATTTCCTGGCAAAGCCAGTGAGTTCCCTGACAAACATTAAATCGAGCACCTTCTGATTTTTCACAATTTTCCCAGCTGCAACGTTTAATCAAGTGACTGCGTGGTGGAAACCTGGGGAGGAGTTCGACGAAGGGAAGGGATTTTCATGAATTCCCCTCTTGCCTTTTTGCCAGGGGTCGTGGAGGCGAGAGTGGAATTTTGCTCTCCATCCTTGGACTGTACAGAACTTTTCGGCTGCACCAATAACAAAAGTAGAAGCAGCAAGGGTCTCAGCTGCCCAGGTTCGCTTTGCCACCCGGGGTCTTCAGCCCCCTGGACTTTGTCAGCAGGCAGGCCTCCGAGACTGGCTCCCAGCACTGGCTACCTACCCCACCCCCCTCAGCAAATCAAAAGAAAGTCCCAACTCCATTCACAATCATCAGTAAAAATCTCTCAGGTTCCCTGTGGAAGGCCAAAGACCACCCCTTAATTAACCAAAGCCATAGACATGATTATAGGACCACCTTTTGGCTCATGAGCTTGTGAACTAGAAATGTCTGGCAGGTCTCCTGCAAAAGACAGTGTGGTCAGGAAAAGACCACCCCTCCACCCACTCCTCCCATCAGAAGCAAAGAGATATCTATCTCTAGGTTGGCAGTTATCTGAGCTCCACCCTCTTTAGCATGTCAATTGTTGGGAAAATACATCGAGTTTCTTAGTTTCTTAGTGCAGGCTCTTTTTCGAGAGAGACTCTCGCCGGCACCAGGTCTTTCTGGTACAAAACTTTTGCCCGCCTTTCTTTCCTCTCTTCTTTCTCTAATAGACTCTGTTTTGAAACTCTGCTGGCCGCTCTAAAATTCATTTCAGGGTTGAGTCAAAGACTCCCACGAGCTTTGTGCCACACCCCAACACACTCCAAATCAAAACTAGCCTGACTTCAGGTGGCCTGACTCCAGAACCTGAGCTCTTAAGCCAGTAGTCCCCAAAAGAAACACACACATTCACAAACTCACCCACAGACGCATCCCCAAGGTGATAAGACATTGCTGTGCTGATCCTATAATGGGGAGAGAAGGGCAGATAAACTGTCCAGATCTACCCACTGGACGTCTGCTACCACCTCCCACACTGCTGGTAAGGTGGATGTGTCTAGGACTTCCCTACTCAAGATGTATCCCCCTGCACAACCTGCCCATGTAGAAGGCCAGGTAGGAACTGGACAAGCACCAGGGAAAAGGCTCTCCTCTGAGTTTGTCTCGCCTGGCCCTTCAGACAGGGATTTATGTTGCCACTCAGGATCAGTGAAGGAAAAAAAGCTTTTTTTTGTTTTTTAAGAGCATTCTCCTCTGTGCAAATTCCTTCCTCTGGGAAGGGACTGCCAGTGGGACACAGAATGTATGTATTTATTTTTATTAATTTTTTTATTTTAAAGATGGATACAATTCAGGATTAGGTAGACAAGTGGTCATCATACAGGTAAAGTTTGGGCCTCCCCTTGGTCCCCACTTCGCCTGATTTGAGATCAGATACCCTTATTGATGTTCTGTGTCTCACTACCACCAATCCCTTTCCGGTAGTATGATGGTAAGTGTTCAGGTCTACTTATGAGTGAGAACATGTGATACTCAGTTCTTTGTTTCTGTGATACATCACTCAGTATGATAGACTCTAAATCCATCCAAGTTGTTGCAAAGTCCATAATTTTGTTCTTCTTTATGGTTCCATAATATCCCATTGTGTCTATGCACCACATGTATTTTATCCAGTCTAGTTTTGATGGGCAACACAATTAGTTCCACATTTTTGCTATTGTGAATAGTGCTGCAATAAACACATGTGTGCAGGTATCTTTTTGGTAGAATGCTTTGAGTTCCTCTGGGTATAGTCCCAGAGTAGGGGGATTACTGGATTACATGGAAGGCGAATTTCTAGATCTTTTAGAAATCACCACACTGTTTTCCATAGAAGTTGAACTAGTTTGCATTTCCACCAGCAGTGTAGAAGTGGAGAGTTCCCTTTTCTCCACATCCTTGCCAGCATCTGTTGTTTCTTGTTTTATTAATGATGGTCATTCTTTAATGTATTAATATCCCTTTATTTTTGAGTCAGGGTCTCACTCTGTGGTCCAGGCTCCTGAGAAGCTGACTACAGGAGTGTGCCACCACACTTGGATTATTTTTTTTAATTTTTATCATGAAAATGAAGTCTCGGACACCTGGGCTCAAGGGGGCCTCCCGCCTCTGCCTCCCAAAGTGCTGGGGCTTCAGGCGTGAGCCACCACACCTGGTCGGGAAACATAACTTAAGGATTCTAGTCCCAGTCCCGATGGTTTTCTGCTTAACATCTATCTGTTCCAAACAAGAGCATCTGAGGAATTTTAAGTGAGACAGGAAGAGGAGAGGAGAAGGTGGGAAGATTTCTAGTCTCCAGCCCATTCTCCTGTCCACCAGAAAATACACAAATCCTCGGTTTTTAAACTCAGTGTCCAACACCCAAGGAGCTGATGTGGAAATCTCTATTCCTCCCTTCTGACAACCCCTTGTCTTGTTCTGGAGCAAGGAAAGCAGCATACAGTCAAGTAGGGAGGCTCTGAAGATCCGGGTTCAAGTCTCAACTCTCCGAGTGACCAGCTCTGTGACCTTGGGCAGCTCACTGAAGCTTTTGTGCCGCAGTTTCCTTCTCCATGAAATAGGACTCACAGGACCCTTCTTATGAATGCAGGGACTGGTAAGCACAAACACAGAGGGCCCTGAGGCCAATGCCTGGATGACAACAGGCCCCAGCGACTGTTGTGACTCTCCCCGACCTCACAGGCAGGCAGTTCTGCTACAAAGTGGCACATGCCTTCCTGAAACTCGCCCAATGTTCGAAGTGGGGCATAAAAACCAGAGGCTTATGGAGAAGGAGTCCGTTAACACATTTTATAAAGACAGAGACTTAAGAAAGGCAGCACAGCTGATTAGTTTCAGAAACACTTCCATACTAAATAAACACTGCACAATCCCACCAGCCACAAGAAACCCTGCCAGTGACAACACACTGCACCAGGCCTCAACACACTCAACAGGTCACAACACTTCCCACCAGACACAATATACCCCACCAGCCACAACACACCCTGCCAGGTCACAACACACTCCAGCAACTCACAACACACCCCACCAGCCATAACACACCCACCACGTCACAACACCCCTGCCACATTACAATACACCTCCACACATCACAACACCCCCACCAGTCCCAACACACCTGCCACATCACAACACATCCCGCCAGCCACAGCACATGACCCTAAGTAAAACATGGCGTGTGTGGTGGGCTGGAGAGGGCCGCCACTTGTGTCTTCTGTGGAATGATGTGTCGGGGACCAGCCCTGACCGAGGGTGGGTAAGGACCGCAACGGAGAATCCAGACGGCGAGAAGAGACCACTCAGAGGCAGTTTCTTCTGGGAACAGTCTGATCAGGACTGAAGCCAATTTTATTCAAACTCCTTCCAGCTTATATACCATTTTTCTATAACCTCCAGCAGTATAACAATTATTTGCTGGGGGCGTACAAATTACATGATGTGTAACGTGATTTACAAATTATGAATCACAAGATAATCACAAAACTTTCAAGTTTCCAGCACATAATTACAATTCCATGATGCATGACGTGCTGCCCACAATGTAACAAGTACACAAATTAATCAACAGTTTCACAAGATGTTTCCCATAACCCATTCATGTTATACTTTATGTTCTAAACTTCTTGATTAATTCTAAATTCTAATCAATCCAGTGAGCTAAACTCTGATTAACATTAAATCCAAAATTAACAACTTCTAATGATTCTTAACAATTAAGACTATCAACTTATTATTACCTTAACTTTATATTAATCTTCTATCCTTACTCAATTTATATTTATCCTATTAACTTACACCTATACTCTTCTTATAATAACTTTTCTAAGTTATAATCAAACATCACATTAAGTATTATTTAACCTTACACTATATCTATGAACTTATTTTTATTATACTTATAACCTACTGATTTTTAATATGCAATGTCCTAGAATCCTATACTAATTACCTGAAAACTTATCCTTAAACTAAAATCTTAACATTACTTCTATGAATTTCTCATGTTTAAACTTTACTTCCTTATAGACTTCATTACTTAACTCTTAACACTATGTATTATTCTAATTGAACCACTATCTTATTATAAACTTCTTATAAACCGTATCACTAGCCTTAATTAATATCCAAACTATAAACTTACTTATTTTCTATAAAGCTTAATATAACTGTAATTCTACTTAAAACCTAAATCTTATTTCCTGTTATGTGGAGGCTACCTGCGTCTGGGAACCTGTCACACTACTTTGGGACAATGAACTGCACCGTTGCCATGACGATAGCCAGGGGCTGAAGTAAACTGAGAGTTTCAGCACATACAGAAACCAGGAACGTTCTGCTTGACCTAAGGCAACATAACAAAACTATTATCACAATTATAATGTTTAATTTTAACCTAAGGGAAAACTTTCTAGCAAGAACAAAAGCTGACTAACCAGCTTACCAGGAAATAACAGCTAAAAAATATCTTGAGAAGGAAAAAACAGTTTAAGAAAAGAGTGAGAAATAGAAAATGATTCTGCTGTGAATTTTCTTCCAATCATACTTGAATTTTATATATTACTGTATAAACTTTATTATTATGTATAAGCATTGGTCTTTATTCATACGCCAAATATTGTAGTTGTAGTGATCTCCTTGTGTCAGAGACAATATTCCAGATGGACCCTTATAGGCCTACATACATGTAGTTATAGATGTTAGCTCCCAACAGTGGTGGAAGAAGCGTGACCCGAAATCAGGCAGAAGGCTTGGCGTGGGTGCGGCGTGTGCGTGGGTAGCGGGTCCATGTTTGAGGCGAGGTGTGTGCCTGAGTACCCATGGCTCAGCTTGGTGGGTGCAGGGCTGTTTGGGCTTGGGTTTCTGCATGCACCTCTGTGTTTCTCTTGGGAAAAATCTTGCATAGGCAAACTTGAAGCTTGTGTTATGCTCCAGCTGTTCCCAAGGCAACAATCACATTGGAACAAATCTGCATTTCAAAAAACACCTGACAAAAGAACTGAATGTACCTCTTTCAATCCCTCTTTATGCTTTCACCTGCCATTTCTCCCCAGGCGGGAGACCTAAATCCTTATGGCCTTGATACCTTTAAGCTTTGTGCCTTTATAGGAAGACAGACAAGTGGCCAACAAACATGAAAACGTGCTCAACATCACTGATCATCAGAGAAAGGCAAATCAAAACCACAGCGAGACACCATCTCACACCCATCAGGATGGCTTCCATGAAAAAGTCAAAAAACAGATGTTGGTGAGGTTGGGGAGGAAGGGAACTCTCAGACACCAATGGTGGGAAGGCAAGCTAGTTCAACTCCTGGGGAAAGCAGTTTGGGGATTTCTCAAAGAACCAAAAATAGATTTGCCATTCGACCCAGCAATGCCACTACTGGGTATGTACCCGAAGGAGCGTAAGTCACCCTACCAAAGGCTCACGTGGTTATTGCACGACCACAAAAGCAAGACCATGGAACCAACTCAGGCGCCCATCAACCGTGGACTGGATAAAGAAAATGTGGGACACAGACACCATGGAATACTGCGCAGCCATAAAGAAGAATGAAACCACGTCCTCTGCAATGGCATGGGTGCAGCTGGAGATCATCATCCCATACGAATTATCACAGAAAGAGAAAACTGGTACCACGTGTTTTCACTTACAGGTGGGAGCTAAACCCGGGGTACCCACGGACCCAAGGATGGGAATAACAGACATGAGACTCCCACCATGGGGAGGAAGGGAGGGAAGGAAGGGTTGAAAGGCAGCCCACTGGGAACCATGCCCACCACCTGGGGGCAGGCTCAAAAGAAGCCCAAACCTCACCACCCTGCAATACACACACACGACAAACCCACACATGTAGCTTTGAATCTAAAAAAACAAAAATAAAATACTTCACACCTTCCTAGATAACCAGGGCGTTTCTCTTTTAGGGTAGACCAGCAGTGTAGAATGACCCCATAACAACCCAGCAGCCACCTCCCTGCTCCCACGGGGCCAATGGCATCCCCTCCACCCTTCCTTCTTGAAGACTCTCTCACCTTTCATCTCTGCTCCAACTTCCTCACACAGCGAAGTCAGGTTCACTTTCTGGAAGATGCCGAGGACTGCTTTCCCTGCCTGACCCTTGGGGAAGTGCTCGTTCAACAGAATGAACAGATTCACAGGATCAGCGGTTCTCAGGTTTGCCCAGGGGATGCACAGGAAGAGCCCCTGGGGGATCAGTCATGGGGCGCCGAGGTAAAGTTGGAATTCCTCTAGCTGGTACAGATCCAGAGCCATCAGGAAAGACAGAAGCCCATCCTGGGAACGACTATCCTTGGAGATGGCCGTGGAAAAGCTCATCTTGCCCAACAAACAACTCGTGCGTCCACGGAACAGGCAGGACCTAGAGCGAAGAAGTAGAACGTTGAAATCATAAGCCATAAATATCATCGAAAGGGCAAAAAGTCAAAATGGAGTCACTTTAGTCAAAGCGGCGGCCATTTTGACAATGCTCAGCTCTGCCATGCAGT
Organism: Cephalopachus bancanus; assembly: GCA_027257055.1. Classification (NCBI taxonomy): domain Eukaryota; kingdom Metazoa; phylum Chordata; class Mammalia; order Primates; family Tarsiidae; genus Cephalopachus; species Cephalopachus bancanus. Next base: position 10,200 of record JAPVLO010004733.1, on the reverse strand, counting down.
TTTCCACAGCTTATTCTAACCCACCCCATCACCATGGCAGCAGTTCCTGGGCTTATCTGTCCCCCTTGTGGTGGTGTAACACAGACCACCACCCCATCACCATGGCTACCTGCCCCCCAAAGGGAAGTTTTACAAGCCTTCAACCCCAAGCACTCACCGCCATGTTTCCTTCAAGCGTCTGGCCCCTTTTCTCCCTTGAGAAGGGAATCCTCTCTTTCCGAATGACTTTCTAAGCAAACTATCTTTCCCGATCTAATTTCTGGGCAATTCTTTGCATCTTACCCATGGCGCCAGCCCATGGATCTGACAGTCACCTCCTTTCATGGTCTTGTCTACATGATGATTTTGTTTATTTTCCCTTCATAGTATTTTCTGCTGCCTGTGTTTGTACCCTTGTGCATCTGTCCTCCCTCTGCAAGAATGTAGTCTCCACTTGGATGGAGACCTCGTCTGTCTTGTTCTTGGCTGTATCATCAGTGCCTAAAACACTGCCCAGCATATACAAGGCACCCAGCTATAAATGATACCAAGCACTCTATGTTACCTTCATTTTATTCTCTAAACAATCAGGTACGTAAGTACATTTATTACCCCTCTCTTATAAAGGTGATAGTGAAATGACATCTGTATTTTGGTTTGTTTGGTATTTTTTGAGTTGGAGTCTCACTCTGTCACCCAGGCTAGAGTGCCATGGCATGCTCACAGCCACCCCAGGGTCGCTCTGCTGGGCTCAGGCGATCCTTCCACCTCAGCCTTCCAAGTAGCCAGAACTACAGCCACATGCTACCATGCCCAGGTAATTTATTTATTTATTTGTTGTAGAGATGAGTCTCGCCAAGTTGCCCAGGCTGGTCTCAAACCCATGGGCTCAGGCAATCCATTCATCTTGCCCTCCCAAAGTACTGGGATTACAGGCTGAGCCACCAAGTTCAGTCAAAATGACATCTTTAAATTGCTATAAAGAGGCCAGGAGCAGTAGCTCATGTCTGTAATCCTAGCACTTTGGGAGGTCAAGGCAAGAAGACTATTTGAACCCAGGAATTTGAGACCAGGCTGAGCAACATAGTGAGACTTCGTCTCTGCAAAAATAAAAATGTTATCCAGGCAGAGTGGCATGCACCTGTAGTCCAAGCTACTTGGAAGGCTGAGGAGAAGGAGTGCCAGAGCCCAGGAGGTCCAAGCTGCGTGAGCCATGATGGTGCCACTGCACACCAGCCTGGGTGACTGCGTGAGACCCTGACCCAAAATGGCTGTAAAGACAAAAGAGACCTGCCAACCTAAGCCGCATGTCCACTGAAAATGCTCTTCAAAGATGAAAGCAAAATAAAGATGTTTTCAATCAGACACGGAGGGGATTCATCGCCAGCAGATGTCTGTGCCACCAAAACGTATCTAAGAAGTAGTTGACCACATGAAAGGATGGAAGGACAGGAAGAGACTCGGACCAGCAGAAACGGCCGCCAGGTGGATGAACGTGAAAGGATGATGACTCTCAACACTGGCAGCATCTTGTGGAATCCAAGACAAATAGGAGCAGAGGCTGAGAAGGAAACGCATAAAGAGAGAGTCAGAGACGAATGTGGAAATTTCTGGGACAGTCATCATGAGAATAAAAGTGAAACCCAAAAGTTCAGAAGAAAAATGAATCACAAAATACATTTAGCTTGCTCCAAAGATGGCAAGAAAGGAGCAATAAAGCAACAGGAAACAGATGGAATAAATACAAAATGAATAGCAAGATGATATACTAAGACCGAAAGGTATCAATTATATAAATTTAAATGGACTGACCATTTTAATTGGAAAAAAATTATCTGGCCAGCCTTGGTGGCTCAGCCTGTAATCCCAGAACTTTGGGAGGCAGAAGAGAGTAAGATTGCCTGAGCCCGCAGGTTCAAGGCCAGCCCAGGCAACTTGGCAAGACTTGTCTCTACAATAAATCAAAAATTAGCGAGATGCTGTAGCACATGCCTGTAGTTCCAACTACTTGGAAGCCTGAAGCGGAAGGATCGCCAGAGCCCAGCAGGTCAACGATGGGGTGGCTGGAAGCATGCCACTGCACTCCAGCCTGGGCAATGGAGTGAGACTCCAAGTCAAAAAAAGAAAAAAAAATAAGAATGTAAGGTAAGTGAAACTGCTGCAAAACTCAAATAGCAGCAAGTTTAAGAATCCCAGCACTTAGGCCAAGCAGTGGTGGCTCACACCTATAATGCCAGCACTTTGGGAGGCCGAGGTGAGAGGGCTGCCTGAGCCCAAGGTTCGAGACCAGCCTGGACAACTTGGTGAAACCTCATCTCTACAATGAATCAAAAATTAGCCCGTTATGGTAGTGTGCGTCTTTAATTCTGGCTACTTGAAAGGCTGAAGCAGAAGGATCATCTGAGCCCAGGAGGTCGGTGCTGGGGCAGCTGTGAGTGTCCCACTGCACTCCAACCTGAGTGACAGAGTGAGACTTCAACTCAAAAAAGAAAAAAGATGGTCTGTTAAACTAGATGAGGTGCAAAAAGGAACACTTTAAATATAAAAAATACAACACTGAAAAAAAGTTAATGAAAAAAGGGGGCACAAATATCCTAAGCTGAAGAAACAGGGTATAGCAGTATCACCATCAAAATAGATCTTAAGACAAAATTAATCACTAAATATTGAGGGACATTTTATAACGAGATCATCCCAACATAAAGATATAGCAAGTTTAATTTGCAGGTACCTGAGAGTACAGCCTCAGAATTTATAACACAAAAGTGACAGAACTGAAATTATGACTCGTTGAAGATTTTAAACACAAATCTCAATAACTGAGGGAACACACAGGAACAAAGTATAAGGCAGATTAAATATTTGAACTGCATAATTAATCAACTTGACTTAATGGACATATACAAAATAGTATGCGCAAGTAATGCAACAAAAACATTTCAATTTTGGTAAATGTGCAGAATGCTACAACAGTCACTTCCTATAAAGGAGGTTATTCAGACAGCCAACATGCATGACTCATCAGAAACTTTTTTTTTAACTTTTTTTTATTAATCCATATTTTTTATTTTGATATTGTGGGGTACAGTTAAGGGTTAGGTATACAAATATGCTTTTTTGTTCAGGCACCCTTGTTGATAAGAGGTGTCTCGCCATCCCCAGACAGATATTGACTACCGTTAATCCCATCTCCCTTCCCCCCACCACCATCGTTTCCCACCACTGTCAGTCCTTTTCTTATACTATTACGTTGGATGTTCAAGGTCCACTGTATGAGTGAGAATATGTGATACTCAGATCTTTGTCTCTGTGAGAGATCACTCAGTATTATAGATTCTAGTTCCATCCAGGTTGCTGCGAAATTCATGATTTTGTTCTTTTTTATGGCTGCATAGTATTCCATCATGTAAATGTACCACATTTCTTAAATCCAGTTCTCTTTTGATGAACAGCATGGTTGATTTCAGGTTACTGCTATTGTGAACAATACTGCAATAAACATACGTGTGCAGGTATTTTTTTTATAGAGTGATTCGAGTTCTTCAGGGTATATTCCCAGTAGGGGGATTGCAGGGTCATATGGGAGGTCGATATTTAGAGCTTTTAGGAATCGCCACACTGTTTTCCACAGGGGTTGCACTAGTTTGCACTCCCACCAACAGTGTAGAAGTGTTCCCTTTTCGCCACACCCCTCTCCAGCAACTGTTATTTTTTGGGTTGTTGATAATGGCCATTCTGACTGGAGTTAGGTGGCATCTCAGTGTGGTTTTGATTTGCATCTCCCTGATGATTAGTGAGGTTGAACATTTCTTCATGTGTCTGTTGGCTGCTCGGATGTCTTCCTTTGAGAAGTATCTGTTCATATCTTTTGCCCACTTTATAATGGGGTTGTTTGTTTTTTTCTTTTCAGCACATTTGAGTTCCTTGTAGATCCAAGATAGCATCCAATTCCTGAGCAAAACCCGAAATGCACAGGGCCATAAGAGATAAGATAGACAAGTGGGATCTCATTAAACTGACAAGCTTCTGCAAAGCCAAAGAAACCATCAAGAGAGCAGGGAGACAGCCCACAGACTGGGAAAAAGTATTTGCTAACTCCAGGTCCAACAAAGGCTCGTCAGAAACTTTGAATTGAAACCAAAACAAGGTCATACCATCCCCCAGCTGGAGTGACTAAAATGACTAGGGCTGATCTTACCAAGTGTTATTAAAGATGAGAAGCCAATGGAGCTTCTAAACATTCCTTGTAAGAGTATAAGACACAGCCACTTTGTAACTGGCCTAAGTGAGAAGTTCTCCATTGTAGTTCAAATATCTGCTCTCTGGCTAGGTGCGGTGGCTCACACCTGTAATTCCAACACTTTGGGAGGCCAAGGCAAGAGGATTGCCTGAGCCAAGGGATTTGAAACCAGCCTAGGCAGTTTGGTGAGACCTTGTCTCTACATTAAATACAAAAAAAAATTATCCAGGCATGATGATACACACCTGTGGTCCCAAGTACTTGGGAGGCTGAGATGGAAGGATTGCCTGAGCCCAGCAGGTTGAGGCTGCAGTGACTGTGATCATGCCACTGCACTCCTGCCTGGGCAACAGAGTGAGACTCTGACTAAAAACAAACAAACACAATGTCTGCTGTCTGAACAGGAAAAAGCTGGAAACAAATAGAAGACCAAAAATGGCTGGGCTTAGTGGCTCAGCCTATAATTCCAGCACTTTGGGAGGCTGAGGCAAGTGGATTGTCTGTGCCCGTGGGTTCAAGACCAGCCCAGGCAATTTGGCAAGACCTCGTCTCTACAATAAACAAAAATTTAGCTGGGCATGGTAGTGCACACCTGTAGTTCTGCCTACTTGGAAGGCTGAGGCAGAAGGATCACTGGAGCCCAGCAGGTTGACACTGTGGTGGCATGAGTATGCCACTACACTCCAGCCTAGACAACAGAGTGAGACTCCAACTCAAAAAAAAGAAGAAGACTAGAAATGGAGAAGTCCCTTGATCTAACTAAAACCTTAGTCCTCTGTGGGGCACCCCTGCTACAGTCTGAATGTTTGTGTCCCTCAAAATTTAGAGTTGAAGCCTAATCACCAATGTGACGACACTATTAAGAGGTGGAGTCTTTAGGAGGTGATTAAGTCTAGAGGGAAGAATCTTCGTGAATGGGATTAGTGACCTTACTAAAAAGGTTGAAGACAGCTCCCTCAATCCTTTCTGCCTGTCCTGGTCCTCTATCACGTGAGGACACAGAAAGAGATGCCATCTAAGAAGCAGACAGAAGACCTTCTCCAGACACTAAGTCTGGTGGACTTCTCAGCCTCTAGAACTGTAAGAAATAAATCTTTGTTCTCTATGAAATATTCAGTCTATGGTACTTTGTGTGTGTGTGTGTGCGTGTGAGAGAGAGAGAGAGAGAGAGAGAGAGAGAGAGAGAGAGACTCACTCTGTCCTCTGTCGTCCAGGCTGGAGTACAGTGGCACACTCACGGTCACCGCAGCCTCGACCTCCTGAACTCAGACAATCCTTCCACATCATCCTTCCAAGTAAATGGGACCACAAGTACACACCACCATGCCTGGCTAATTTTTTGATTTATTGTAGAGACGAGGTTTCACCATGTTGCCCAGGCTGGTCTCAAACCTGTGGGCTCAGGCAGTCTCTCTCCTCGGCCTCCCAAAGTGCTGGGATGACAGGCGTGAGCCACCACACCCAGAAATGGTGCTTTTTTTTATAGCAACAAGAACAGCATAAGACCACTCCTTAAGTGCAAAAAGAGAAAGCTGTCGGGGAAGGTTTCTGAGCCCACTTCTACCCTGTGTCAGGCCCTCCAAACACCCTGGCCAGCCAGACTCAAGACCCTTTAGCTGTGCCCACAGCTTGCTTTCCGCCCCTCGCCACCAGAGAGCGACTCCCAAGGTGCGCAATATTCCTGAGACCCAAGCAGGTCTTTTTCAACGATGAGGGGAAGTGGAAGGGGGAAAGGGGGACTCACAAATAAAACGCATCTTTTCATTGAAGAAGGGAGCACCTACTTCCGAGAGAAACCCCGTCATCTGCTGGAAGGAATAGGTGACACCCGCTTCTGGTCATCTAAGGACCCGTCGGTGGTGCTGGACCTAGCTCTCCACGCTGAGCCCACCACTCCCGAGAAAACTCGGGACAAGGCTGCAGGAGGCAAGGAGACCGTGGTGGTCAACCCCAGACTAGGGTGGGCAGATTCGGCAAATAAAATACAGGATGCCCAAATAAAATTCAGGCAAACAATGAATGGGGTTGGGGGTGTACTTAAATGAAAAAAAAAAGAGACTTGTTGTTTCTCTGACATGTCATTTCAGATGGCCATGATTTCAGTTAAAGTCTAATTTTAGATAAGCAATGAATGATATGTGGGACATATGTATACCCCCTCCCCATAAAACACTTGTTATGTACCCAAAATCCTGATTTAACTGGGTATTTCATTTGGCAACCCTATCTAGGCTTTCACCCCTTCTCAGAAGTAACGATACCACAATCACCCAACTTTTTCTGCCTGGTTAAAATAGTGACTTCTGTCCTAGAAAGGTTCAGATTCAAGACAAGACTTATCCACTCAGACTCTGAGGGTTTGCCCTGAATGTGAGTAGAAAGAACATGGAGGTGAATCCTTCACATCCAAGACCAAAGACAACTGAGTGGTGGGGGCATGAGCAATTCAGCAGGACAAGGGATTAAAGACACAAAGAAAAGAATCCTCCATGCTGAGTGATGCCCCCTGCAGCGAGGGTCACTGGGCGGTCCGTGGCGACCGAGCCAGAGCTGTTGCTGGTCCTCCATACTTTCCGGGCCATCTCAAAAGCCCAGGGAGCCCTGAAGGTAACAGTGAAGACAGCAGGACAAAATGCTATTCCCGAAACTGCTGGTTTATGACACCCCTCCCCGCAGAGGGAAATCCCCAGAACGGGTCTACCCCACCCAGGAGACCAAATCCATAGCACTAGGGCTGAAACGGTGGAAAGAAGGGGAAGAGAGCACAGGGGGAAATGTGGAACATCTGGCGCAAAACCTTATTAGCACAGCGGATGAAGACTAGGGGATTCCTCTGTGCTGGGCATGGAGGCTCACACCTACAATCCCAGCACTTTGGGATGCCCAGGCAGGAGGATTGCCTGAGCCTAAGGGTTGGTAACCAGCCTGGGCAACTTGGTGAGACCTCATCTGTACAATAAATCAAAAAATTAGCCAGGCATGGTGATGCTCACCTACAGTCTCAGTTACTTGGAAGGCTAAGATGGAGGGATTGCCTGAGCCCAGGAGGTCAAGGCTGTGATGACCGTGAGCATGCCACTGCACTCCAGCCTGGGTGACCAAGTGAGACCTCAACTCAAAAAAAAAGGCCTGGCACGGTGGCTCAAGCCTGTAATCCCAGCACTTTGGGAAGCCAGGGCCAAAGGATTGCCTGAGCCCAGGCTTTGAGACCAGCCTGGGCAACTTGGAGAGACCTCATCTCTACAAGAAATCAAAAATAGCCTGGCACAGGCCTGTAGTTCCAGCTACTAGGAAGGCTGAGGCGGAAGGATCACCTGAGCCCAGCAGGTCGAGGCTGTGGTGGCCGGAAGTGTGCCTACACACCAGCCTGGGCAACAGAGTGAGACACTGACTCTAAAAAAGAAAGAAAGGAAAGAAAGAAGGAAGGGAGGGAAGGAGGGAGGGAGGGAAGGAAGGAGACCGGGGAAAAGCTTACTTGAGATCCAATCATCACCAAATTATCAGACACCTAGCAGAAGCTAAGCAAAGAGCTGCACTAGGCACTGGTGTCGAGGCCTTAAACAAAGCTGATCTGTTGGGAAGGCCTCATCTGCCTTGTCCAATTCTCCATCCCCGGTATGGCGTGGTACGGTGTTTGGGCACACGCAAGGGGTTTATGAAATGTTCATCACTTGCCGCTGTGAGTACAGCCAGTTCTCATTATTCATGGTAGTTGTGCTTTATGAAGTTGCCAGGGACTCTGAACTGGTGAATACCAAACCATTACTCCAAGAAGATTACAGGGTTCAGTTCCCATGAGCCTCTGGTTGCAACATTTTCGTCAACCAACCCATGTATAACCTTGTTTTTATGCATCTGTGCTTTAAGATGCCTTATTTAATATATACTGTCGATTCATTAACATTGAACTCACAGCCCCAAAACATGCTAACTCATGCCTGAATGAAGCTTATCTAACGCACGGATTGTCTCCACAATCCACATCACAGCCTTCTTGTGTGTAGACTAGACAGCCCTTCGACACTACCTGGGGGACACTTAGACAGTGAAACCACCAACAGCAAGCCTAAGAGTGCAAGAAGCACTAGACGAATCCATGAGCATTGCTTGTCTGATCCCAGCTCAATTTTCCTAGCTCTGCACATGATGCTACCATCCAGTCCAGTAAGTCGGCTGCTACCCCTCACAGCCAACGGAAGCACGAGTGGCAGAGACGGGGAAGAAAGGGGGTGGCTAATTTCCACAACCAGGTGTAGGAAGACAGGTAAGCATCATTGCCAAAAAGTCTGCTCAAAGCCGCGGAGATTCATTTCAGTATCTGTGCCCAACACTCACAGCCCTTCGGCCACCCCGGGTCTGAAACCTACGTGCAGCTGTAGCATGACTCGAGGTTTACATTCATTGCTTTTGATATACGACCACTGACGTGACACAGTCTCCTGGTCATGCTGACATTTTAGATAACAGCTTGGAATTTACAGTATGTTCTTTTACAGTGTTTTAGAGGAAGGGGAAGACAATTGCAATACTAGGTGGGAAGGGAACACATAATTGTAACAATCTCTCATTCCCAGAGCCCTGTCCTATAACAGTCCAATGACCTTGTATTCACAGATGGAGGGAGGCGTAGCACCTACTCCAAGTTTTCAGACACACTCCTGTCCACCTTGGACCGCTCTCCTAATCATTGGGGGTCTGGCTGGACGGCTGTTTCTTCTTCAGCACCAGCAGTGGCTACTAGGTAGGAGTGGCCCGTTGGGCAAGGCCATGCCAGGAGAGGAGAAGGGGTGGGAGGAATAGGAACAATGTCCACTTTTGAACCCAAGCAGCTTTTACATTTAGCCCAACTCAACTGCAAAAGAATACACGTTTTTAAGACTTTTCTAAACGCCTGTTCTAATACAACCAAATGGCCTCTCTTCAGCCTATAACACTAATGACTTCCAAAGCCCAGCAAATATTGATGTGGGGGTTAACGACAGATTTTAGCGAGTAGGTGAATTCACAGATATGGAATCCACACATAATGAGGGCCAACTGCCATGAGTATTAGACACACTGAGTATGGAACCCACGCGGTGCCAGGAACTTACACAGCAGGTAGACCAAGCAGATGGACAGACACAGGGAATTTCAGCAGCCTTGGAGGATGCGTCAGACAGAGCCAAGGAGGGTGGACAGAGGATTGGAGGGCAGAGGTCAGTGGGGACAGCAAGGACAAAGCCCTGGAGGGAGAAAACATAAGAGAGAAATTGTTGCAAGGTCTCAGAGAGCCATGGAATCCCTTGTTCAGGGAGGTGGAAAGCTTCCAATTGGAGAAGAAAAGGCATGCAACAAATTCTGCTCCTGATTAAGAAAATGCCAGCAGGGCCAGGTGCCGCGGCTCATGCCTATAATCCCAGTACTTTGGGAGGCGGAGGCAGGAGGATCACTTGAGCTCAGGAGTTCGAGACCAGCCTAGGCAACTTGGCGAGGCCTCATCTGTACAATAAATAAAAAATGTAGCTGGGCATGGTGACATGCGCCTGCAGTGCCAGCTACTCAGGAGACTGAGGCAGAAGGATGGCCTGAGCCTGGGAGGCTGAGGTTGCAGTAGCTGTGACTGTGCCACTGCACTCCAACCTGGGCCACAGAACAAGACTCCAACTCAAAAAAAAAAAAGAAAAGAAAAGAAAATGCCAGCAGGATGCAGTAGGGAGAGGCAGACAGAGAAAGAGGAAAGTTTGGAGCAGAGAGAGAAGACATCGCTTACTAAATAGACTTTGAATCTCATGCAGATCTCCAGATGCCCTGACTCAGGAAGCCTCACCCAAGCAGTCACCTCCACTCCATCCCCAGGCAGTGGTTAGCCCTTGGGCCCTGCCTTCCTTTGTCTTTATCTTGGGGCTTCCCGGGGTATGGTTCCCTCCCCAAGTCTCTTCCCCAGCACAGCTCAAGGTGGTTTGAGAAGCAGCCACATAGGATCCCTGGCCCGTCTACTT
>JAPVLO010004732.1:0-13435 GCA_027257055.1 Cephalopachus bancanus | reverse complement strand
GTAAAAGGAAATATTGTAGAACCAATAAAATGTCTTGTTCTATGTTTCAGAGTCTATACCAGACTTGAATTGATCACTTAAAGATAATAAATTGAAGTTATTTGTTCAGCTTCGGCTATTATGAAGTTACTTTTTTTAAAAAAAATACTTTTTCCCACTGAATCTGAAACTGTCCCTATACAATTTATAAAATTAACAGGGAAAAAGAAAGAGGGAAAACAAAAATACACCAAGTTTTTAGTGCACTCGGTGTTATTTGTCAGGTCAACTTGCTCTCTCATCTGCTTCTTCATAAATGTTGTCCCTACTGCCCTAGAATCACATAAACCCTGTCGCAGGATTATGGGTCCATTAATTGCTTTATAGACAATAACTAAACATTGTGAAATGTTAAGTTTTCCATCTGAGTCATTCTTTTAGGTGCTGCATCCTAGAAAAATGACTGATACCAGCTAGTCTGAAGGACACCACAATGAGCTGACTCACCAAAGAATAGTTTTCTCATCCTGGTGATTTCATTCTCCTTACTCTGACCAATCAGAAGCCCCCGTATATCAGCCCCTTTCCCTTAATGATTCTCTTAAAAATCTCAGGCAAGAACTCCTCAGGGAGAAGGAACTGAGGGACTCCTCACTCATCTACCCTGTGGTCCAATCAGTGGTTATTAAACTCTTCCTCTGATGCAGACCCTGCTGTATCAGTGTACTGGTTTGTTACTGTGCAGCAGGCATATGAACCTGTTGGTCCCACTACAAATCAGTGGAATTTGTCATAAATGTGAAGATTATTTAAACCAAGATACATTTTAAATACAGCACATTGGAAAATTTCAGTTGAAAATGTGAAATATTATAGCATTTATGTTTATAAAAGTGTTATAAAAGAAAACCATTTATTATTATAGCATTTATTTGTAATACGTTAAGTTCTGATATGAATTCTAAACAAAATTAAACAGCAGATAACATTTTATTAGCTAGAGGGATTATAAAAATATAGTTAACAAATAAGAAAATAAATTACAAAGAATAGTAGTGTGCCAAGATGGATTCCAAAATAAATAACAAGAAAAGTGAGGAGGAGATACAGAGAAATACCTTTTTTCCTCAATCTAATCGTAGTTAGGCCAGGGTGTAAAAACCTTTACCTTAATCACTACTTATTTTACACAATCTACAATGTCTGTCCTCTGAACTTTCAGGTATTCATTCTCCCATCAACTTTTCTAAATGGCCTATAAAAATAAGTGTCTGTTATGATTCATTATGCATTTAAGAGAATTTATAATACAGTCATATATCATTTAACAATGGAGATCAGTTCTGAGAAATGCCTCATTAGATGACTTTTTCACTATACAAACACCACAGAGGATACTTACACAGACTTAGAGGACATAGTTTCATACACACCTAAACCATGTGGCATAGTCTATTGCTCCTAGGCTACAAACTTGTGCAGCATGCTACTACACTGAATACAGTAAGCGATTGTAACACTATGGCCAGTATTTGTGTATCTAAACCTTTCTATACATAGAAAAAGCACAGTAAAATACAGTATAAAAGGTGAAAATAGTATAAGGCACTTACCAGGAATTAAGCTTGCAGGACTGGAGGTTGTGGGTAAATCAGTGAGTAAGTAGTGAGTGAATGTGAAGGCCTAGGACATTTCTGTAAACTTAGGCTACACTAAATTTATAAAACACTTTTTTCTTTAATAATAAATTACCCTTAGCTGTACTGTAACTTTTTAATTCAGAAATTTCCTAAAATTTATTTTTAACTTTTTGGCTGTTTTGGAATGATAACTTAAAGAGCAAACACAATACACAGTTGTACAAAATATTTTCTCTCTTTAGATCTTGGTTCTATAAGCTTTATTTATTTTAAATTGGTAAATGCTTTTGTTAAAACGAAGACACAAAACACATATACGCCTCAGCTACACAGGCTCTGGATCATACATATCACTGTCTTTCTTCTCCACATGATGTACCACTGAAGGAATCCTCAAGAGCAATAGCACACATGGAGTTATCATCTCCTATGATAACAAGGTCTTCTTCTGGAATACCTCCTGATTACCTGCCTAGGCAGTTTTATACTTAAATATTTTTAATAAGTAGAAGTTACACTCTAAAATAACAATGAAAACTATAGTACAGTAAACACATAAAACAGCAACACAATCATTTATTATCCAGTAATATGTACTATACATAATTGGATGTGCGATACTTTTATCTGGCTAGCAGAACAGTAGGTTCGTTTACACCAGAATCAACACATACGTGAGTGATGCATGCGAGTGATGTTAAAATGACTACGACGTCACTAGGCAACAGGAACTTTTCAACTCCATTAGAATCTTTTAGCCATCCTATATGCAGTTCATCATGTCATTATGTGGTACATAACTGTATTTTATTTTCCAAGTGACATAAATTTAGGAATAAAATACACCTACAAAACTGAATTTTGGTAACAAAACTTTTTTGAGTTCTCAGTTTGTTTGTTTTGTTTGTTTGTTTTGTTTGTTTGTATTTTTTTTGAGTTGGAGTCTCATTCTGTCACCCAGACTGGAGTGCAGTGGCTACTCCCAGTCACTGCAGCCTCGACCTGCTGAGCTCTGACAATCCTTCCGCCTCAGCCTTCCAAGTAGCTGGAACTACAGGCGCACGCTACCACACCCGGCTAATTTTTGACTTATTGTAGAGATGAGGTCTCGCCAAGTTGCCTAGGCGGGTCTCCAACCCGCGGGCTCAGGCAATCCACTCACCTCAGCCTCCCATGTTTGTTTTTGTATATGTCAATCTTTCCCCCAAACAAATATTTCATAAAAAACATCTCAATTCAGTTTTCTAATGGACCCCTCGGTCTTATTTGGGAAAATTTGCAAACTTACATTCCTTCACTATTTAAGACTCATGGCGAAATCAAATCTGAAAACTGCCAATGCAAGTTGTATATTTGTAGCCCCAAATGTTTTATATGCAAGCTACAAAAGCAACTAAACTTGTAAGATTATTAAAAAATATATCAGAGTGCTCGGTTTTGACTTTCAGAAATCTCAATTGGCTTTAATTTCAGAGGCATCCTTTCAAAATTTTTAGGAAGTCTATCTTTCTGGAAATACATTTACCTAAAACTTTTCTTTTCATATTTGTTTGTATCTTTTTGAAAAATGTTTTCCAGTTTAATAACTACTAATTAAAATGTTTAAATAAAATTAGAGTATGAAATATTGGCATTTATTGACTCTTTAGAGTCAAAAGTGAATGTTTATTTTTTACATTTAATTCTTTTTTTAACTTTTAATTTTTTTATTTTAAAGAAGTGGAGTACAAGTCAGGGTTCCGTATACAAATGTTCGTTATGTTCAACAAGGTACCCTTGTTGATGAGGTGTATTCCCCCTTCCCTAGGCAGACTCCCACTACTGCCAATCCTGCTTCCCTGCTCCCCTCCCGGCTGTTTCCTGTTAACACTAGGAAGCTTTTTTCTAACAATTTGTTTTCTTTGCTATATTAGATTGAATAGTGGCCCCCGAAGATATGTCTATATCCTGTAACTTCTGGCTGTGACTTTAATGGGAAAAGTAGTCTTTGTCCATTGGCTTGCTTAAATCCTGTTCAAAGGGCAGAAAAAAAATATGTTAAAATAAATGTGTGATTATAGATTTATAGACTTTTGCAAGTAAAAAGGCCTTAAAATATAGAACTCAATTCTTTTTGTAGAGAAAATCAGGTCCAGAGAAGCGCAAGGTCTTACTAGCTCACAAAACCCACACTGATCTCTATATGTTTCCTCTATACAACCATTTGCAATGTGTACAAATGCCCATATTTGTCTAGCTTATGTTCCAGATTGCTGTTTTTTCCCTTACATTAGTCTGTTAGGGATGACATAAAGAAATAGCACAGACTAGGTGGCTTAAATAATAGACATTTATTTTCTCACAATTCTGGAGGCTGAAGGCGCACGTTCAAGAGGCTTGCAAATTCTATTTCTGCTGAAGACTCTTTTCCTGTCTTATAGCCAGCCTCATTCTTCTCACGTGGCTTCTCCTTTGTGCTTGTGCAGAAAGATAACTCTGGTCTCTCTTCTTCATTTTATAAGAACACCAATCTTATTGGATGAGGGTCCCACACTTATGACCTCATTTAACTTTAATTATCTACTTATAGGCAATATCTCCAAAGCAGTCACATCAGGGCTTAGGGCTTTGACATACAAATTTTGGGGTGACATAATTCAGTTCATGACACCCCTTATCACTGCACTTATGCAAGGAAGAGCAGGTCAAATGTCTTTTAATTTCAAAAGTGAGAAAACTGAAGCAATTAACTGGATATCTATTTTGTCTCCTTTAACACAACCTGGACCTGATTTAAAATACAACTTATCCCAAAGAATTCTCAATTTCCTTTTTTTTCTTTTTGACAGAAATCACTTTTGAGATAATTATCAAAAGTAAAACGAAGTCCTAGAATTTGCAATCGTGACTATAATTTTCAGTCACCATAATATATTTGGTTCTTTATAAATACGTTTCAAGACCTTCAGGTAGAAATTCCATGGTCGATATGACAGGGAAATTGAAAAGCTAAAAATGACTGTGTCAGTCTGTCTGGGCCGCTGTAACAAACTACCATGCTAGGTGACTTATAAAACAATCAGAAATGTATTTCTCACAATTCTGAAGGCTGGAAAGTTCTAGATCAAGCACTGGCAGATATGGTGGCTGTGAAGTTCCACTTCTTGTTCATAGACAGTTGTCTTCTTGCTGCATCCTCACATGAAGGAAGGGCAAGGAGTCTCTCTGGAGACTCTTTTAGAAAGACACTAAGTTCATTAATGAAATCTCCACCCTCCTGACATAATCACCTCTCCAACGCCCACTTACTTTCAGAGTGGAAATTCGATTTCAACGTAAGAATTTTCAGGGGAGGGAAACAAACAGTTACTCTATAGCAGGGACTGAGAAAATAATCTGATAAACATTTTCAGCTCATTTAAAAACAAGTTTCTCTCGATGTCTTTTTACTGATGTTCTCACCCTACTACTTTCTTTTGTCACCAAGAATAGTGTTCAGTCTTCTGAAAACTCTGCCTGATTGAGAATTTCTATATAGGTAGGGAAGGTCAGTAATGGATATTTTCACACTTTAGCCAGAAAGAACAAAGAAGAATCTTCAAAGTTTGTAATAAACAGAGCAATCTTCAGGGATCAAAACAATCCCTCAGATTCAATGCCAGGTGTCTTTCTCAATCTTAGTTTCTCAACTTCCCAGTCATATCAGCTACTCACTCTGAGCAGGGAGTAGAACTGTTCCTGCTGTCAGAGAGAGTCAGAGAGAAAGAAAAAAAAAAAAAAAACACAGCTGCTGCAGGCATATATTGTACCTGCCAATTTCACAAAACGAAAATGAGGGTGATATATAGTGTCCACAGGGTATTAAGTTATTTTTTCCCTCTCTCTACTCCTTTCTCTATTTTTCTGCCTGAATACCTTACATTCCCTTTTCTCTCTCAATATATTTTCTCTGAGCCCTTGTCCTCTCATGTCATTCAAATGGTGTACCAGAATCAGAATTAGAGAGTCCAAATCAACTCCTTTGATAGTTCAGAAGACAAGGACGCACAGATAATAACAGCAGGAAAGCGTTCTTCCTCCTTTTGCAAGAAATACAAATATCAGTCTAAGTGATCAGCTGCTTCAATTTGTTGTTATGTAAAATAGCAAATGGTCAGGCCACCTTGAGTAGGATGGAAGTAAGAGGCATTATACCTCTTCTGAGCTCATTTATTGAACTTAGTTATTTAATCACATTACTTTGGAGTTTAGACATGGTACTTTCAATTCCATTTGGAGGAAATACATGCTTAACTGAAGTTTGAAAATCCAGCACTAATAAGGCCCCATGACTTTACTTAAATATATAAGCTTAACTTATAAGGGTATTATTGACTGAATTTATTAGGTTTCTAATAACATTCAATGATATTCAAAATATACATATCCAAAAAGATACATGTTTTCTTTTTGATTAAGATAATATGGTGTCTAGTAAATAATTTAGTAAATTTCCAGTTGTAATGAGAACAATGAAATAGTAAAAATTGGGTTACATATTATTCATTAACAGCAATAAGATACATTATTTCATATATTACAACCCTATAGGGAAAGAAATCCACTTGTAGACAGCTCATTCCATCTCCAAATGTTAAGGTAGTCCTTGCTAAAAAGAGAAAATAATTTGGAACCCCTCAAAAAGTCCATTGCTTTTATAAATTAAATTATAGTAAATAAGCAAGCCTTCCAGAGACTAAGTTAAAGTGAATTATTCCCTTTTTTTTTTTATGGTCAAGACACAAGATTCTCAAAGCTCTATATATGCTCATGTGTGTGTATGTGTAATTCAATGATTTAAATAATTTTTTTGGAATAGGCTCACCAAGTTATCAAACCTAATATTAGGTTTACTTAATACTCATTGAGAGGTGATCAACATATACATTGCTTTGAAACAATCCAACCAGTTTATCCAAACTAATATAAGACATACTTGGTCCTCATTCATGTATTAGATTAATATTTACTTAAATAAATTAAGGAATGATTTGTTATGCCAGGAACTGCAGTGACGGATACAGTAGAGCTTCAGTTGCCCTTCTCCTAAAGAAGGTAAATTAATGGAGAAAAATGAAACCAGGACAACTGCAAATTATAATTGTATGTGTGGACAAGAGAAGGCATAAACTTGTTCAGGTTTACTCAATGTGCTAAATAGGAAAAATAGGTAAATATGAGTCACACCCGTCTTTCCCTATACACATATACTTAATACATTTAGAAACATACTAGGTATTAACATATAGCATATTTATTTTATGTATGCTTTCTCAGGGATATCTGCTTACTACCACAAGTTCCATAGTTTATGAAAAAAAATTTTTTTTTTCCTTGTGACCATACTCATTCCTACTTCTGAGCATTTTATCATATTTTTGTTCAAACCAAGGGCAAAATTCTTTGCTGTTCCAGGATACCAATGTGGTTTGCCATATCCTTTGAATTCTCAGCTGGTCACAGCACTGCTTCTTCACTGGGAATTGAGCTTCCATATAACTAAACATTCTCTCATCCTTGCTCTATTCCAGTTTCTAGTGTAGCAGCTGTTGGCATATTCCATCATAAACCATGCTCCTCTCAGAGCTCTGAACATACCTTTAGAGTTGATGTTCTGGCTAAATTCCAGGACTTCATTACAGGTAAATCTGCCTTGCTTCTTAAGGCTATTTTTTCCTTTATGAGTTGCTGATAAAAACTGCTCAAGAGTTTACAACATTATAAGTCTAGTCAACTGTCTTTGATTCAAACGAACCAGGGGAAAAAAAAATCAATGGTACAACCATCCAAGGGAGCAAATGCATCTCATCTTTAAACCTCTGACATTTTTTTTTTTTTTGAGTTGGAGTCTCACTCTGTCGCCCAGACTGGGAGTGCTGTGGCCGCTCCCGGCCACCACAACCTCGACCTACTTGCTGGGCGCCTCAGCCTTCCAAGTAGCCGGAATTACAGGCATGCACTACCACTCCCGGCTGATTTTTTTATTTATTGTAGAGATGAGGTCTCACTGCCCAGGCGGGTTTCGAACCCGCGGGTTCAGGCAATCCACTCACCTCAGCCTCCCAAAGGCACGGGATTACAGGCTGAGCCACTGAGCCCGGCTAACCTCTGACATTTTAACTCAGATCTGTGTAACCCTGCATTTGTTATTTAAAATTTTTGTGACTCAATACCTTCATTTATATCATTGGTTCCTAATCAGGAGCAATTTTGCCATGCTGGTTACATTTTGCAATGTCTAAAGTCATCTTTATTTGTGGGTGCTACTGACATCTTAGTAGGAGCAAGTCACTTGTGCTCCTTGAATATCCTGCAATGAACAGGACAGTTCTGCACAAAAAAATTATTGGGCCCAAAATGTCAGTAGGGCCGACACTGAGAAACCCTAGTTTCTATAACCATGGCCACCAGAATACCTTCTCTATAGAGGGCTTTATAAGGGCTAAAGGCCACATCTGTACCTCTATCTACAAGGCCCTATACATTTATCTTGCACCTCCACCTCTCCCACCAATCCCATCTCTGCTCACACCATCTTCTATTACCTCCTTCTGCTCTACTCCTCACTTCTGGTTCATTCACATTAGGTCTGGGATGCCAGGCCTACTCTTGCCATAGGTTATTCACACCAGTTGTTCCTTCTCCTAGAAGCAGTAATTGCCCCCAGATATAAACAAGATTAACCCCTTCTTTTCCTGCAAGTCAGCATTCAAATGAGGTCTTGCCCATGAGATTTTCTCTGATCATCCTACTTAAAATTCCACCCACCCATTTCTACAGACATATACACATACGAAGGGGGAACCCCCCAACTTGGAATTTATTTATTTTTTTAAAAAATGTGTATTCTTACATGTTTAAACTTAGTCTTCTTCTGAGTAGTCTTCATTTGATACAATACACCTATCAAAATTCTTTTCTACTGCTCCAAACAGTCTTTGAAGTCATGAATTTTGATGTCTTTTAGTGCTTCTGCTGTTTTTGGTTTCATCTCTCCCACATCAGCAAAACATTTCCCTTTGAGGACTTTTTTCATCTGGGGAAACAAAGAAAAATTACCGGGGCCAGATCAGGTGAATAGGGAGCATGAACACAGGGGTCATGCCAGTTTTGGTCAAAGACTGCTGAACACTCAGCACAATGCGGGCAGGTGCACTTGTAAATCCCCATCAGGAAACAGGCAAATGTGTTGAAAGAGCTTCCACAAGAAATTCACTGAAGCTGAATGTAGTCTCTCACAACACTAGCTAGTACAATGATACTGATGGGTCCCAAGAACACTTATCTAGTGTGGGAAACCTGTATTACAAGGGACCTGCCCTCTAAAAATTAATTCCTGTTTTTTGGGTCCCCCCTCGTATATACTCTTGATACTCTTTTCCATGTTGTGTTTTCTTCCTTTCATAGCATTATACTTCTTATAGCATACTATATATTTATCTATTATTTTCACTGGATACTGACTGTTTCCTTGATATAAGATTCAAAGAGCAGGAAATTATGGCATTTTTATTATTTATTATTGATGTGTTCCAAAAGCATGAAATGTGCATGACTGATTTTTAGTAAATATCTGTTGAGTGTATCTCCTTACTTTATTAAACACAAAATTTTGTTTATTAAAATCAAAAGTGTTTAATAAATATTCGTAGAATGATTTTCATTTTGCATGCTTTGTATAGCAGTCATTTAGTAAGCAGCAGCAAAGATTGTATGTTATGATGAATTGTTATCATTATTATTATTATACAAAATAACAGTCAATGTTCAACTACCTACCTTAGTGTAGACATAAAAGAAAATAAATTTCTAGGCACTGAAATGGAGAAAAGTTTAGAAATTATATCTAGTAGCCTTTAAGTGTGCACAGAGCTAAGTGTGAAAAATCATTCGAAGTATTTTTGTACACTTTAGATCAAATAGGGCATCTCTACCTTCAATTTAGAAACACCTTCAGGACTGACACTTGCCTTTCTCTTTCTTAATTTCCCTTCAGTGCTACATGCTGTGCTCTTATTGTATCTTATTTCAAGTCTTGTTTTTGTAAACCAACATTCTGATTATTCACCTAAGTTTTATGCCATTGTACTTGGGTGCCAACAGCCATTTATTCTTCTGAGTAAGAGCTGTAGTGGGAGAGAAAATATCTTCACCTTACTATAAAAGAAACCATAATTCCACATGTCAATAACTTGAAATTGACATATACAATTACACATTTCCCATTTTGTTATCTTAAATTTGTACAAGGGTTTGGACAATTGACCTCTCCTGGTTTATTATAATAAATGTTTACCAACGTTCCAAACAGTAAGTTTCCTTCTCAGATTCTCAATAATTAGAAACCTCTAGAAATTGTAGTATGTCTTAGTAATTTTAAAAGCAATGACACACTAATGATTTCATTATGACCTTATTCACTTCTAAGATGTAGAACATTGCCAGAGAATGCCATGTGAAATGAGGTACGTTGCTTCTGTATATTTACCTTTTTTTTTTCCAGGTGTACTTCTCAGTGCTAGTATCAACAGATTTCAACTCATCAGATAGTAAAAAGTAAATTTTGTAATTAATCTACAAAGGGCGAATGAGTCACAAAATAAGGTGACTTCCTTATGAACATTTCATTTTGCAGTAAAACCCATAATAGACTCTAAACGATCTCAGGTCGTTTGCCTAATACTTTTGTCTAATTCTATTCCTCTGATTTCCAAACAAAATGGATAATTTTACTTCTGATTTTCTCTCTAATTGGTTGCATCCCCTTTGACCTTTTCAGTGCTTGAAAATGTAGCCATTGGGGGGAAAACTGCAAACCTTATTTGTACACACTAACAATGAGTATTTTTATTGCAATTGTTTGTGCTTTACAAGCTGACATTACTGGTACCTTAAAGCAATTGTCTTGGAATGTCAAAGAATCTATTTGACATGGTCAAGCTACGGAGGCTTCCAAGCTTATACTTGTCTAAATTAGCAATCCCTTCCATGATTCAGATCTAATTTGAATTGTTATGAAAAACCCTAATTGTGCTACCTTCTATAACTAGTGAGTTTTTTGCTTTTGTTACTCACTTCTGGAGTAAATTAAATTCTCAACCTAGCATGATTTTGCTCTATTAAGACAAAATAGTGACATACTGGTTAAATTTAAATTGTCAGATTATATTTAACTTATTACAATTATCATTTGCTGGAGAATATAGCTAGTCACTTTCTGATATTCCTATTTAAACTTTTGCCTTTAGTAACTAGAAATAACTATGCTAAGTACAGGTTTCTAAGCATTTAAATAGAATTTTTAGGAGAAGAATGTAATTTTTGTAAAAATAACTTGCCATCATGCAAATCTAGTGGTTAGTTAAAAGTTTAACAGTGCCATAAAAACTGACTGTGCACCCATTTGTGGAAGTTGGCAAATATTCAAATGTCAACATTTATTTTAAATTGTCAGATACTCCTAAGCTTTTTAATCTTTGAGATTCTTACATCACCTTGCCCTTTGCTGCCTGAATAGCATAGGTCAGTGTTCTTTTAATTTATCACTCATTGAGGAAAACACCCATCTTTAAAATTAAAGGGGAAATTGGGAAAGCAAAAGCACCTGAGATGTTAAGATCAAGCAAGTGTATTCTAGGATATACATTTATCAATATTTTTAGCACTATAAGTAAATAAGAATAGCTTTCTTCAAAGTTTCATTATGATCATTCATGATGACCCAATCAATTTTGAAATAAAAATAATTTTATATATTTGAGGAATTAAAACATTTTAGATGCTATTTGTAATGTGTTATGGTACATTTTTCAGGTGGATTTATGTAAAAAAAGATAGACTAGACTAGTTTAAATGTAGATAATTTATTATTTGAAAAAAGGTTTTTAAAATTTCCTACAGAGGTGAAAATTGAAAAAGGTGATTTTATCCAAAATATTTTTTGTTGCTCTTGTGGAGGAAAATCTGTGAAGGCTGATTGTATCATGTAATGCTTTAGAAATAAAATGTCAAACTTAGATTTTTTTGGTAGAGGGCAGTGAACTGTTTAAGAGATTACCAACACGTGTTAGCAATAACGAAATAAAATAGATCTTCTAATGAAATACTTATATTAGAAATGTAGATAGTTACCAGCTTAAGCCATAGTTTTTGGCAAGTACATTTTTCGTTCATGTAAAAGGACTTCTAGTCTGTTTTAAGATAATTATTTCCTCCATATATGTAAAACATCTTTATCCCTTATTTCACTCTTCCAGTTCCACATCATTTCAAGAAAGAAATTTTGAACATATTCCCTTCATAGTACATCTAAGCCTACATTTCATTTCTAAGGTAATTTTACATTTACCCGCAAGTTGGATTTCTGGAAGTCTAGTACCATAACCCTAAATTTGGGAAAGTTTAGCAAAGATATATGGCATTCACACTTTAAATTATTAATCATGAATGTAACACTAAATATAGGCAATTTTAAGACTTCTTCCTTTTATTCATATTTCTATTTATTTCTTGACTTTTTTCTTTCTCACATTTTCATTCTTTAGATTTAAGAGTGACACAACCTCTCTGTCATTATTTTTCTTTTTTAAAATTAATTAATTTATTTATTATAAAGATGTGGGATACAATTCAGGGTTAGGTATACAAACACTGATCATGCAGGTACACTTGTTGGTGAGGTTGCCCCTCCCTCCCCTAGCAGTTTCCCTCAACTGCCAGTCCCACCCACCCTCCCCTGACAGTTTTCTACTATTGCCAATTGCTTTCTTATACCATTATACTTGTTCAAGGTCACATTATGAGTGAGAACATATGGAACTCAGTTCTTTGTTTCTGTGATAAATCACTGAGTATGATAAACTCCAAATCCATCTAATTTGCCGCAAAGTCCATATATTTGTCCTTCTTTATGGCTGCATAATATTCCATTGTGTATAGGTACCACATTTTTTTAATCCAGTCCAGTTTCGATGGGCAACACAGTTGGTTCCATGTTTTTGCTATTGTGAATTGAGCTGTAACAAACATACGTGCGCAGGTATCTTTTTTGTAGCATAATTTGAGTCCCTCCAGGTATATTCCCAATAGGGAAATTGCTGGGTCATATGAATATGGAAGGTCAATTTCTAGTTCTTTCAGAAATCTCCAGACTGTTTCCCAGAGAGATTGTACAAGTTTGCATTCCCACCAGCAGTGTAGAAGTGTTCCTTTTTCTCTACATCCTCGTCAGCATCTGTTGTTTGTTTTAATGATGGCTATTCTTACAGGGATTGGGTGGTATCTCAATGCGGTTTTGATTTGTATTTCTCTGATGATGAGTGAGGCTGAGCACTTTTTCATGTGTCTGTTGGCTGCCCGTATATCTTCTTTTGAGAAGTGTCTATTCATGTCTTTTGCCCACTTTTTAAAAGGGGGTGTTCGTTTTTTTTCCTACAGTGCGTTTGAGTTCCTTGTAGATCCTAGATGTTAGGCCTTTGTCAGATATACAATTGACAAATATTTTTTCCCATTATGTGTGGTGTCTCCCTGCTCTCTTGATGGTTTCTTTTGCTTTGCAGAAGCTCGTTAATTTGATGAGGTCCCACTTTTCTGTCTCATTTCTTAAGGTATTGGCCTTTAGGGTTCTGGATAGGAATTTGTTGCCAGTTCCAATTTCCATAAGGGTGACTCCTGCGTTTTCTAATGCTCTTATAGTTTGGGGTTTTACGTGTAGATCTTTGATCCATTTAGAGTTAGTTTTTGTGTATGGTGATAGGTAGGGGTCCTATTTCAGTCTTCTGCATGTGGTCCCCGCCCCG
>JAPVLO010004731.1:0-13644 GCA_027257055.1 Cephalopachus bancanus | reverse complement strand
CTAACTGGCTAACTAACCAGACAACTAACCAGCGAGATAGTCAGTCAACTAACTGGCTAGATAGCCATTCGACTAACCGTCTAGGCAGCCAGTCGAATAACCGGCTCAGTATCCAGTTGACTAATCGGCTTGGAAGCCAGTCGACTAACTGGCTGACTAGCCAGTCGACTAACCCACTAAGTAGGCAGTCGACGAACCTGCTAGGTAGCCAGTCAACTATCCGGCAAGGTAGCCTTTTGACAAACCAGCTAGGTAGCCAGTCAACTAACCAGCTGACTACCAAATCGATGAACCGTCTAGGTAGATAGTCAACTAACTGGATCACTAGCCAATTCAAGAACCGGATAGGTAGCCAGTCAACTAAACTGCTGACTAGCCAGTGGACGAACCGGCTAGGTATCCAGTCAACTAACTGGCTGACTAGCCAGTCGACGAACTGTCTGGGTAGCCACACAACTCACCGGTTGACTAGCCAGTCGACGAACCGGCTAGAAAGCCAGTCAACTAACTGGCTAGATAGGCAGTCAACCAACTGGCTAGATACCCAGGTAACTAACCGGCTAACTAGCCAGTCAAGTAACCGGATAGATAGAGAGTCAACTAACCTGAAGACAGGCAAGCAAGTAACTGGCTAGATAGCCAGTCAACTAACAGGCTAGATAGCCAGGTAAGTAACCACCTAGATAGTCAACTATCCGGCTAACTAGCCAGTCAAATAACTGGCTAACTAGCCAGTCCACTAACAGGCTAGATAGCCATTCAAGTAACCATCTAGATAGGCAGTCAACTAACCGGCTAACTAGCCAGTCAAATAACTGGCTAGATAGCCAGTCAACTAAGCAGCTAGATAGCCATTCAACTAACAAGCTAACTAGCCAGTCAACTAACTGGCTAGATAGCCAGTCAACTAACCAATTAATCAACCTGTCAACTAACTGGCTAAGTAGCCAGTCAACTAACCTGCTAGATAATCAGTCAACTAACCGGCTAACTAGCCAGTCAACTAAGCAGCTAGATAGCCAGTCACATAACCGTCTACATAGGCATTCAACTAACCGGCTAACTAACCAGGCAACTAACCATCTAACTAGGCAGTTAAGCAACAGGCTAAATAACAAGTCAGCTATTTGGATAACTAGCCAGTCAACTAACCAGATAACTAGCCAGTCAACTAACCGGCTAGGTAGCCAGTCAAGTAACCAGCTACATAGCCAGTCAGCTAACTGGCTAACTAACCATTCAACTAAATGGCTATCTAGCCAGTCAACTAACCGTCTATCTATCCAGACAACTAAACGCCTAACCAACCAGTTGATTTACTGGCTCACTATCCAGTCAACGAACAGTGTAACAAGCCAATCAACTAACCGGCTAATAGCCAGTCAACGAACCAGTTATGTAGCCAGTCAACTAACCTGTTGGGAGCCAACATCTATAGCTACATGGCTGAGGCCTGTAAAGGCCCATCTGGAAGATCGCCTCTGACATAGGATATCAGTTATACCTATAATATTGGCGTGTGATTTGTGACCAGCGTGCATACATGGCAGTAAAACTCATAAGTAAAGTCTCTATACGCCTGATGAAAGGTTATACAGCAGAATGACCTTGTCCTTTCTAAATCTTACTTCTTTCTAGATATTCTTTAACTTCTATTCCTGGTAGGCTGGTGGGTCAGCTCTCGTTCCCAAAGGCAGTTCCTCCTAGGATTAGGATTAGAAACTAAATTATCATAATAGTTTTATTGCCCCGCCTTTTAGCCGGGCAGGGCGTTTTTCTTCAGGACGTTTTTCTAGTTTCGTTACATGCCGAAACTCTGTTTGCTTCAACCCGTGGCCATTTCCATAGTAACCGTGCAGTCCATTATCCAAGAGTGTGACAGACACTATTTGATTTTTAGAATAGACTTGTTCGGATAAAACATTCATTTAAAACGATATAATTTCCATCGGAAAGATTTAAACAGTAATAAGCATTCGTAGAAAACTTTTAGGTTTTGTTTAAGCTTTTTAAGTTTCCTTTTTTCAGATTATGACTTTAGTTCCTGTTCCTGTAGGCCAATTTTAAGATCCTTTGATTAGTATACCGAAACTTTCCCAACGCTGTAGTTTTTGCTTCTAATATGACAATAGGAAATTTTACACATAGCCATGTATTAATGTACTAGGAAAAAAGATTTAAGTTTTGGGTTAAAGTCATAGTTTTATTAGAATAGAATGATAATTATAGTGTTATGATTCTAAAATCATATGTCAATGATAATTATAAGATTTAATGATAAGGTATTAGCTTAATGAGATATAGCATAGTATTAAAGTCCAAACACTAGATCACGAAACTCATATAAGTCATGGTAAGGAATAAGTTTTGAATTAATTGTTATAGAATTACAGGTCACTATGTTGAATTGTAATAGGTTAATGGAATAAATAAAAATTCAGTCATTTAGGTAAACTAATAGATTATAGTATAGTGTTAAGTTGATAATATCGGTCGTTAAAAAATATTGAGAGTCAGTGAACTTGGATTGAACCTAGAGTTAACTAAGAAAGTTTTTGTATTAATCAGGGTTTAGAACAAAGAGTATAATATGAATGATTTGTTGAACACTATGGAAGACAATTTTAAACGAACTGTATTTGTGCACCTGTGACCTTGATGTGAGATTTGTAAGGCACACCTGCTTGGAGCTTGCAAGTCTCGTGATAATCTTGTGATGCATAGTTTGTAAATCGCAATATACATCATGGAGTTTGTACGCCCCCAACAAGTGATCATCACACTGCTGGAGGGTATGAAAAATGGTATATAAGTTGGAAGGTGTCCGAATAAAATTTGGCTTCAGTCTTGGCCAGACTGTTCCCAGAAGAAATCGCCTCTGAGTGGTCTCTTCTCTCGCCATCTGGATTCTCCGTTGCGGTCCTTACCCACCCTCCGTCAGGGCTGGACCCCGACACTAACCGGCTAGTTAGCCAGTAAACACACTGGTTATGTAGCCAGTCAACTAACTGGCTATGTAGCCAGTCAACGAACAGGCTAGGTAGCCATTCAAATAACCGGCTAACTAGCCAGTCAAATAATGAGCTAGGTAGCCAGTCAACTAGCCGGCTAGGTAGCCAGTCAACTGACTGGCAAACTTGCCAGGCAACTAATTGGCTAGGTAGCCAGTCAACTATCCTGCTAACTAGCCAGACAACTGCCTGGCTAGGTAGCCAGTCAACTAACCAGCTAACTAGCCAGTCAACTAACCGGCTAGGTAGCCAGTAAACTAACTGGCTAGGTAGCCAGTCAACTAAACGTCTAACTAGCCTTCAATTAACCTGCTAGGTATCCAGTCACCAAACCAGGTAAATTGCCAGTCAACTAACCGGCTAGGTAGCCCGTCAACTAACCGGCTAAATAGCCAGTGAACTAACCGGCTAGGTAGACAGTAAACGAACTGGCTGGGTAGCCAGTCAACTAACAGGCTAGGTAGCCAGTAAGCTAACCATCTAACTATCCAGTCAACTGACAACTTAGGTAGCCAGTCAACTAATCGGCTAACTAGCCAATCAACTAATTGGCTAGGTAGCCAGTCAAATAACAGACTAACTAGCCAGTCAAATAACCAGCTAGGTAGACAGCCAACTAAACGGCTAACTAGCCAGTCAACTCACATGCTAGGTAACCATCAACTAACCGGCTAGATAGCAACTCAACTAACTGGATAGATAGGCAGTCAACTAAATACCTAGACAGGGAAACAAGAAACCGGATAGATACCCAGTCAAGTAACTGGCTAGATAGCCAGGCAAGTAATCGGTTAGGTAGCCAGTCAACTAACTGGCTAACGAGCCAATCAACTAACAGGCTAGATAGCCAGTCAAGTAACTGGCTAGATAGCCAGTAAACTAACCGACTAGATAGTAAGTCAACTAACCTGTTAACTAACCAGTCAACTAACCGGCTAACTAGTCAGTCAACTAACTGGCTAACTAACAAGTCAACTAACTGGCTAACTAGCCAGTCAACTAAACGGCTAACTAGCCAGTCAACTAACCGGCTGGTAGCTAGACAATGAGCCTGCTAGGTAGCCTATCAGCTAACAAGCTAACTAACCGGTCAGCTAACCAGCTAACTAGCCAGTCAACTAACCGGCTAGATAGAGAGACAACTAACCAGAAAGACAGGCAAGCAAGTAACTGGTTAGATAGCGAGTCAACTAACCGGATAGATAGCCAGGCAAGTAATCGCCTAGATAGCCAGTCAACTAACCAGTTAACTAGCTTGTCAACTAACTGGCTAAATAGCCAGTCCACTACCAGGCTAGTTAGCCAGTCAAGTAAACGTCTAGATAGCCAGTCAACTAACTGGCTAACTAGCCAGTCAACTACCCAACTAGATAGCCAGTCAACTAACCGGCTTGATAGCCAGTCACCTAACAGGCTAACTAGTCAGTCAACTAACTGGCAAACTAAACAGTCAACTAACTGGCTAAGTAGCCAGTCAACTAACTGGCGAGATAGCCAATCAACTAAACAGCAAGATAGCCAGTAAACTAACTGCATAGATAGACAATCAACTAACAGGATGACTAACCCGGTAACTAACCAGCTAACTAGGCAGTCAACTAACAGGATTACTAAACGTCAGCTAACTGGATAACTAGCCAGTCAACTAACTGGCTAACTAGACAGTCAACTAACCGTCTAGGTAGCCAGTCAACTAACCGGGTAGGTAGCCAGTAAGCTAACTGGCTAATTAACCAGTCAACTAACTGGCTAGCTAGCAAGTCAACTAACCAGCTAACTAGCCAGACAACTAACAGGTAAACAAACACTCAATTTACCATCTAACTAGCCAATGAACCGTCTAACTAGCCAGTCAACTAACCGGCTAATAGCCACTCAATGAACAGTCTAGGTAGCCAGTCAACTAACCGGCTAACTAGCCAGTCAACTAATGGTCTAGGTAGCCTGTCAACTCACCGGCTAGGTATGCAGTCAACTAACTGTCTAACTTGCCAGTCAACTAACCGGGTAGGTAGCGAGTAAACTAACCGGCTAACTAGCCAGTCAATTAACTGGCTCGGGAGCCAATCAACTAACCGGCTAGTTAACCAGTCAAAGAACCGTCTAGGTAGCCAGTCAACTAACCGGCTAGGAAGCTAGTCAATGAACCGCCTAGGTAGCCAGTCAAGTAAACGGCTAAATAGCGAGTCAACTAACAGGCTAGATAGCCAGTAAACTAACCGGCTACGTAGCTAGTCAACAAAGAGTGTAGGTAGCCAGTAAACTAACGAGATATATAGCCAGTCAGCTAACTGGCTAGAGAGGCAGTCAACTACCTGGCTAGATAGCCAGTCAACTAAACGGATACATATGCAGTGAACTAACCGGCTACATAGCCAGTCAACTAAACGGCTAGCTAGCCCGTCAAATAATCGGATAGATAGGCAGTCAACTAACCTGCTAGACAGGCAAGCAAGTAACTGGCTAGATAACCCATCAACTAACCGGCAAGATAGCAAGGCAAGTAACTGGCTAGATAGTCAGTCAACTAACCGGCTCAACAGCCAGTCATCACACTGGCTAGATAGCCAGTCAGCTAACCGGTTATATAGCCAGTCAACTAACCGGCTAACTACCCAGTCAACCAACCGGCTAGATAGCCAGTAAATTAACCAGCTAGATAGCCAGTCAAATTTCTGGCAAGGTAGCCAGTCAACTTTCCAATAGGTAGCCAGTCAACTAACCGGCTAGATAGCCAGTCTACTAGCCAGCTTACTAACAAGTCAATTAACCAGCTTGGTAGCCAGTCAACTTTCTGACTATGTAGCCAGTCAACTAACTGACTTACTAGACAGTCAACTAATCGGCAAAGTAGCCAGACAATTAACAGGCTAACTAGCCAGTCAACTAACCGGCTAGGTAGCCATTCAACTAACGGGCTAAATAGCCAGTCAACTAATCGGATTGGTAACCAGTCAACTAACCGTCTAGGTTCCCAGTCAACTAACTGGCTAACTAGCCAGTCAACTAACCGGCTAACAAGGCAGTCAACCTACCTACTCAGTAGCCTGTCAACTAACAGGATAACTACCCAGTCAACTAACCGGCTAAGTAACCAGTCAATCAAACGGCTAGGTAGTCAGTCAACTAACCGGCTAGATAGTCAGCCAACTAACCGGCTAACTAGCCAGTCAACTAACCAGATAGATAGCACGTCAACTAACTGGCTAGATAGGCAGTCAACTAACCAGCTAACTAGGCAGTCAACTAACTGGCTAACTTACAAATCAACTAGCCAGCTAAATAGCCAGTCAACTAATCGGCTAACTAACCAGTCCACTAGCCAGCTGGGTAGCCAGTCAACTAACCAGCTAGGTAGCCAGTCAGCTAACTGGCTAACTAACCAGTCAACCTACTGGCTAAATAGCTAGTCAACTAACCAGGTAACTAGCCAGTCAATTCACCGGCTAACTAACAAGTCTACTAACTGGCTTACTAGCCATTTAACGAACAGTCTAATTAGCCAGTCAAATAACCAGCCAACTAGCCAGTCAAATAACCGGCTAGGTAGCCTGTCAACTAACCAGCTAGGTAGTCAGTCAACGAACCAGCTTGGTAGCCAGTCAATTAACTGACTAGGTAGCCAGTCAACAAACTAGGAAGTCAACTAACCAGCAAGGTAGCCAGTCAAATAACCAGCTAAATAGCCAGTCCACTAACAGGCTAGATAGCCATTCAAGTAACCGTCTAGATAGCCAGTCAACTAACCGGATAACTAGCCAGTCAAATAACTGGGTAGATAGCCAGTCAACTAGCCGGTTAGATAGCCAGTCAACTAACCAGCTAACTAACCAGTCAACTAACCGGCTGGATAGCCAGTAACTAACTGGCTAGATACCAGTCAGCTAACCGGCTAACTAACCAGTCAACTAACTGGCTAGGTAGCCTGTCAACTAATCTGCTACATAGCCAGTCAACTATCTGGCTGGATATGCAGTCAACTATCTGGCTAACTAGCCAGTCAACTAACCAGCTAGATAGCCAGTGACCTAACCAGCTACATAGGCAGTCAACTATCTGGCTAACTAACAAGGCAACTAACAGCCTAACTAGGCAGTTTACTAACTGGCTAACTAACAAGTCAGCTAACCGGCTAACTAACCAGTCAACTAACAGGCTAAATAGCCAGTCAACTAACCAGCCATCTATCCAGACAACTAACCGGCTAACCAACCAGTCAATTAACTGGCGAACTAGCCAGTCAACGAACAGTCTAACTAGCCAGTCAACTAACCGGCTAATAGCCAGTCAATGAACCGGTTAGGTAGCCAGTCAACTAACCGGCTAGGTAGCCAGTCAACACACTGGCTCAATAGCCAGACAACTAACTGGCTAGGTAGCCAGTCAATGAACAGGCTAGGTAGCCATTCAACTAATCGGCTAACTAGCCAGTCAAATAACGGTCTAGGTAGCCAGTCAACTATCTGGCTAGGTAGCCAGTCAACTAACCGGCTAGGTAGCCAGTGAACTAACCTGCTAACTAGACAGTCAACTACCTGGCTAGGTTGCCAGTCAACTAACCGGCTAACTAGATATTCGACTAACCTGCTAGGTAGCCAGTCAACTAATCGGCTAGGTAGCCAGTCAACTAACCGGCTAAGTAACAAGTCAACTCACCGGCTAACTAGACAGTTAATGAACCGTCTAACTAGCCAGTCAACTAACTGGCTAATAGCCAGTCAATGAACTGGTTAGGTAGCTAGTCAACTAACCGGCTAGGTAGCCAGTCAACGCACTGGTTGGGTAGCCAGACAACTTACCGGCTAGGTAGCCAGTCAATGAACAGGCTAGGTAGCCACTCAACTAACCGGCTAACTAGCCAGTCAAATAACGGCCTAGGTAGCCAGTCAACTATCCAGCTAGTTAGCCAGTAAACTAACTGGCTAACTTGCAAGTCAACTAACCGGCTAGATAGCCAGTTACTAACCTGCTAACTAGACAGTCAACTACCTGGCTAGGTTGCCAGTCAACTAACTGGCTAACTAGACATTCAACTAACCTGCTAGGTAGCCAGTCAACTAATCGACTAGGTAGCCAGTCAACTAACCATTTAACTAGCCCGTCAACTAACCAGCTAGGTATCCAGTCAACAAAATGGCTAAATAGCCAGTCAACTAACCGGCTATGTAGCCAGTCAACTATCCGGCTAAATAGCCGTGAACTAACTGGCTAGGTAGACAGCAAACGAACCGGTTGGGTATCCAGTCAACTAACCAGCTAGGTAGCCAGTAAGATAACCGTCTAACTAGCCAGTCAACTAACAACTTAGGTAGCAATCATCTAATCGGCTAAATAACCAATCAATTAACTGGCTGGGTAGCCAATCAACCAACCGGCTAACTAGACAGTCAAATAACCAGCTACGTAGCCAGTCAACTAAACGGCTAACTAGCCACTCAAATCACCGGCTAGGTAGCCAGTCAACTAACCGGCTAGGTATTCAGTCAACTAACCGGCTAGGTAGCCAGTCAACTAACCGGCTAGATAGCAAGTCAACTAACCGGCTAGATAGGCAGGCAACTAACCGGCTAGACAGGAAAGCAATTACCTGGCTAGATACTCAGTCAACTAACTGGCTAGATAGCCAGGAAGTAACCGGCTAGAGATCCAGTCAACTATCCGGCTAACTAGCCAGTCAACTAACAAGATAGATAGCCAGTAAAGTATTCGGCTCAATAGCCAGTCAACTAACCGGCTAATTAGCCAGTCAACTAACTGGCTAGATAGCCAGTAAACTAACCAGCTAGATAGGCAGTCAACTAACCAGATAACTAACAAGTCACCTACCTGGCTAACTAGCCAGTGAAATAAACGGCTAACTAGCCAGTCAACTAACCGGCTGGTAGCCAGTCAATTAACCTGCTATGTATCCAGTCAGTTAACCAGCTAAGTAACCAGTCAGCTAACCTTCTATTTAGTCAGTCAACTAACGGGCTAACTATCCAGTCAACTAACCGGCTAAATAACCAGGCAACTAACCGGCCAAGTAGCCAGTCAACAAACCATCTAACTAGCCAGTCAACTAACTGGCTGACTAGCCAGTCGACGAACCAGATAGGTAGCTATTCAACTAACCTGCTAACTAGCAAGTCAAATAACCGGCTAAGTAGCAAGTCAGCTAACTGGATAACTAACCTGTCAACTAACCGGCTTAGTATCCAGTCAACTAACTGGCTAGGTAGAAAGTCTACTAACTGGCTAGATAGGCAGTCAACTAACCAGCAAGATAGCCAGTCAACTAACCATCTGACTAGCCAGTCGACGAACTGGCTAGGTAGCCAGTCAACTAACTGTCTGACTAGCCAGTCAATGAATCGGCTATGTAGCCAGTCAACTAACTGGCTGACTAGGCAGTTGATGAACTTGCTAGGTAGCCAGTCAACTAACCGGATGACTAGCCAGTCAATTAAATGGCTAGGTAGCCAGTCAACCAACCGGCTAAGTAGTCAGTTAACTAACCAAATAGTAACACAGTTAACTAACCGGGTAACTAGCCAGTCAATTAACCGGCTAGATAGCCAGTCAATAACCTGCTAACTAGCAAGTCAACTGACCGGCTAGAAAGCTAGTCAACTAACTGGCTAACTACCCAGTCAATGAACCAGCTAAGAAGCCAGTCAACTAACTGGCTGACTAGACAGTCAACGAACCGGATAGGTAGCCAGTCAACTAACCGGCTGACTAGACGGTCGATGAACTGTCTAGGTAGCCAGTCAACTGTCTGACTAGCCAGTCGACGAACAGGCTAGGTTAGCTAGTCAAATATCTGGCTAAGTAACCAGTCAACTAACAGTCTCACTAACAATTCAAATAACCTGCTAGATAGCCAGTCAAGTAACCGGTTAACTAACCATACAACTAACTGCCTAAGTAACCTGTCAAATAAACGGATAACTAACCAGTCAACTAATCGACTAGATAGACAGTCAACTAACTGGATAGATAGCGAGTCAACTCAGCACCTAGATAGCCAGTCAACAAGCTGGCTAGATAGCCATTCAACTAACTGGCTAGGTAGCCAGTCAACTAACCGGCCAGAAAGCCAGTCAGCTAACGGGCTAGGTAGCCAGTCAACTATCAAGCTAGATATCCAGTCAAGTAACCGAATAGATAGCCAGTCAATGAACCAGCTAGATAGCCAGTCAAATAACCAGCTAGACAGCCAGTCAACTAACTGGCTAGATAGGCTGTGGACTGACCGACTAGATAGCCAGTTGACTAACCGGCTAGGTAGCTAATCTACTGACAAGCTAGATAGCCAGTCGACTAACCATCTAGGAAGCCAGTCGACTAACCAGCTAGGTAGTCAGTCGAATAACTGGCTAGTTAGCCAGTCGACTAACTGTCTAGATAGCCAGTCGACTAACAAGCTAGATACCCAGGCGATTAACTGGCTGACTAGACACTTGACTAACCAGCTAGGTAGACAGTCAATGAACCGGCTAGGTAGCCAGTCGATGACATGGCTAGGTAACCAGTCAACTAACCGGATGACAAGCCAGTCGACAAACCAGCTAGTTAGCCAGTCTACTAAGCGGCTGACTAGCCAGTCGACGAACCAGCTAGGTAGACAGTCAAATAACCACCTGACCAGCCAGTCGACGAACCAGCAAGGTAGTCAGTCAGCTAACCGGCTGTCTAGGCAGTCGACAAACTGGTCAGGTAGCCAGTCAACTAGTCGTCTAACTACTCAGTCGATGAACCAGCTAGGTAGCCTGTCAACTAACGGGCTAACTAGCCTGTCAACTGTCCGGCTAGGTAGCCAGTCAACTAAGTGGCTAACTAGTAGTCAACTAACCGGCTAGGTAGCCAGTCAACCAACTGACTAGGTAGCCAGTCAACTAACCGGCTAGATAGGCAGTCAACAACCAGCTAGACAGCCAGTCTAATAACCGGCTAAATAGCCAGTCAACTAACCGGCTAGATAGCCAGTCAACTAACCTACTAGATAGGCAGTCGGCTAACCGGCTAGATAGCCAGTCAACTGACAGGCTAGGTAGCCAGTCGACTACCCCGCTAGATAGCCAGTCGACTAACCGTCTAGGTAGCCAGTTGACTAACCATCTAGTTAGTCAGTCGACTAACTGGCTAGGTAGCCAGTGGACTAACAGGCTAGGTAACCAGTCAACTAACCAGCTAGGTAGCCAGTCGACTAACTGGCAGACTAGCCATTCAACTAACTGACTGACTAGCAGTCGAATAACCGGGTGACTAGCAATTCGACTAACTGACTATGTAGCCCATAGTCTAACCGACTGACTAGCTATCTGACTAACCGGCTATGTAGCCAGTTGACTAACCGGCTGGCTAGCCAGTCGACTAACCGTCTAGGTAGGTAGTCGACTAAGCAACTGACTACACAGTCGACTAACCAGCTGGATAGCCAGTCGACTAACCGGCTTACTAGACAGTCGACTAACCAGCTAGGTAATGAGTCGATTAACTAGCTAGGAAGCCAGTCGACGAACCGGCTAAGTAGCCAGTCAACTAACAGGCTGACTAGCCTGTCGAAGATCCGGCTAGGTAGACAGGCAACTAACCAGCTGACTAGCCAGTCAACTAACCAGTTAACTAATCAGTCAAATAACTGGATAACTAACCAGTCAACTAACTGGCTAGATATACAATCAACTAACAGGCTAGATAGCCAGTCAACTAACCGGCTAGAAAGCCAGTCATCTCGTGGTGTAGGTAGGCAGTCAACTAACCGGCTAGATAGGCAGTCAACTAACTGGCTAGATAGCCAGTCAAGTAACCGGCTAGATAGCCAGTCAAATAACTGGCTAGATAGCCAGTCAACTGACTGGCTAGATAGGCAGTCGACCAACCGTCTAGATTGCCAATTGACTAACCAGCTAGGTAGACAGTCGACTAACTGGCTAGATAGCCAGTCGACTAACCAGCTAGGTAGCCAGTCGTCTAAACGGCTGAGTTGACAGTCCACTAACCGGCTAGGTAGCCAGTCGACTACCGGCTAGGTTGGCAGTTGAATAACTGACTGACTAGCCAGTTGACTAACCGGCTGACTAGCCAGTCGAATAACCGGCTGATTAGCAAGTCGACTAACCGGCTAGGTAGCCAGTTGACTAACCAGCTGACTAGCCATTCGACTCACTGGCTAGGTAGCCAGTCGACTAACTGGCTGACTAACTAGTTGAATGACCTTCTAGGTAGCTAGTCGACGAACCAGCTAACTAGACAGTCGACTAACCAGCTAGGTAGCCAGTCGATTAACTGGCTGATTAGCCACTCAATTAACCAGCTAGATAGCCAGTCGAAAAAACTGGCTAGGTAGACAATTGACTAACCAGCTACATAGCCTGTCGACGAACCGACTGAATAGCCAGTCGACGAACCGGCTAGGTAGCTAGTCAACTAACAGGCTGACTAGCCAGCCGAAGAATCGCCAGGTACCAGTCTATTAACTGGCTGACTACCCATTCGACGAACCCACTAGAGAGACAGTCAACTAACCGACTGATTAGCCAGTTGATGAACC
Source organism: Cephalopachus bancanus (assembly GCA_027257055.1). NCBI lineage: Eukaryota > Metazoa > Chordata > Mammalia > Primates > Tarsiidae > Cephalopachus > Cephalopachus bancanus. The sequence goes on along the minus strand of JAPVLO010004731.1, from coordinate 1,095 downwards.
AGCAAGGTAGCCAGTCAACTAACTGGCTAACTAGCCAGTCAAGTAAGCAGCTAGATAGCATGTGAACTAACGGGCTAACTAGCCAGTCAACTGACCGGCTAGGTAGCCATGCAACTAACCGGCTAACTAGCCAGTCAACTAACCTGTTAGGAAGCCGGTCAACTAACTGGCTAACTAGCCATTAACTAAACGGCTAGGTATCCAATCAACTAACCGGCTAACTAGCTAGTCAACAATACAGTTAGGTAGCCAGTCAACTAACCGGTTAACTAGCCAGTCAAAAAAACAGCTAGGTAGCCAGTCAACTAACTGGCTAACTAGCCAGTCAAATAACCGTATAGGTAGCAAGTCAATTAACCGGCTAACTAGCCAGTCAACTAACCGGCTAGGTAGCCAGGCAACTAACCGGATAGGTAGCCAGTCAACTAACCGACTAGATAGCCAGTCAACTAACCGGCTAGGGAGCCAGTCAACTAACTGTCTAACTAACAAGTCAACTAACCAGCTAGAAATCCAGTCAACTAACCGTTTAACTAACCAGTCAACTAACCGGCTACATAGCCAGTTAACTAACCGGCTAACTAACCAGTCAAATAAACGGATAACTAACCAGTCAATTAACTGGCTAGATAGACAGTCAACTAAAGGGCTATATAGCCAGTCAACTAAGTGACTAGATAGCCAGTCAACTAACTAGCTAGATAGCCAGTAAACTAACCAGCTAAGTAGCCAGTCAACTACCGGGCTAGGTAGCCATTCAACTAACCAGCTAACTAGCGAGTAAAAGAACTGGCTAGGTAGCCAGTCAATTAACCAGCTGACTAGCCAGTTGACCAATCGGCTAGGTAGCCTATGTGGCAAGTCAACTAACAGGCTAGGTAGCCAATCAAGTAACCGGCTAGGTAGCCAGTCAACTAACCGGCTAACTAGCCAGTCAACTAAACGGCTAGGTAACCAGTCAACTAACCGGCTAACTAACCAGTCAATGAACCGGCTAGGTAGCCAGTCAACCAATTGGCGAGGTAGACAGTCAAGGAAGAGGCTAGGTAGCCAGTCAACTAACCAGATATGGAGCCAGTCAATAAACCCGGGAAA
>JAPVLO010004730.1:0-13414 GCA_027257055.1 Cephalopachus bancanus | reverse complement strand
CCCCTGAGATCTTGCAGGGGACCTGAGACATGTCTCTGAGATCATGCCCGTTCACGCTTGAAGAAGCAGAGGCCCGGGAGGCAGGGTGTCCCGGTCCATGTCACTCAGCTGGACAAAGTCCCCAGCGCTGCTCCTTGGGATCCAGCCTGCAGTGAGCCTGGTGCCTCAGAATGCTGTCTGCTCCTTCGCCAAGCCGCCACCCTGGCTCACCCTGCTGGCCGAGGCCTGGCCCTCGGCGCGGCTGCTGCTCCCTGTGAGAATGGCCGGGCCTCCCAGCCTGGGGGTGGGGACGTTGAGGCGAAAATCCCAAGCCAGCTGACAGTGCCCTGGAGCAGGCACAGAGGCCCTGCTGTCCCCTTCCTGTCCCCACCCTTCCTGGTGTGTGTCTCCGGGTCAGAGCAGCTGGGCAGGGAGGGCACGCACATGACCTTGACCTCAACCAGGCCGGGCCAGCCTTGAACTTCCAACCTGGTAAATGGACAAAGGAGAGGATGAGGCCCTGCCCTGCCCTGACCTTTAGGGAGGTGAGAGCCAGCCCAGAGGGTCGAGCCCGCATGGGGTTGACTGGGGACCTGTGCGGAGGCCACAGCCAGGCCCTGCCCATGAGCAGGTGACAGGAGCCTGGAGCAGAGGCTTGGGGCGTGCTGAGTGCAACTCACAGAAAGGCCCGGCCTGGGACCCCTTTCCCAGTGGCGGCCACCACCACAGGCCTGCTCCTCCCTCCTACTCTGACCCAACCTGCAGAGCTGGATGAACTCTGGTCACCCCCTGGGCAGCTGGAAAGGACAGCCCTTTTCTCGAGCAGCTCACACATGCATAGGGAGTGCACAAGCAAGTGTTCCTCTATTCCACAAGTGTGCTAGTGCCCACTTTATGCCATGCCTGCTGCTCAGTGCTGGGACTCTGAGCTCATGTTTTCTGGGCAACTCTTAAGAAGGGCTGTCCTGCAGGGCCATGGGGAGGCAGCGGGGCACAGAGCAGGGAGATGCCAGCTCTGTGCAGGGTGGTCAGAGTTGAGCATTGCAGGATGCATAGAAGTTTGCCAAGCATTCCGAGCAAAGGGTGCAGAATGGGCACAGGAATGAGATGTGAAGGGGCATGAGGAAGCTGGGAAGGGCTGGCAGCTGGGGCAGCTTGAGCACAGGGTATGGACAGGGAGTGACGGGCCATGGGCCGGAGGGGACAGGAGTCAAAATGCCAGGCGGTGGGACTCGGACTTGATGGATGAAGGGAATCATGGCAGGGTTTACAAGGAGGGGAACCCAAGCTGAGCGCCCTCGACTAGCTCAGGCCCAGGGATCTCCTGGAACTCACCGCACACAGGGGCCCCAGGGCTCAGAAAGGCCAGGTGTCCTGTCCCCAGACCCTCTTCACCCCGCAGGAGTCCCTGTGTAGCCTGGGCAAGTGTTCAAGCCCTCTGGACCGCAGTTTCTGCATCTGCAAAAGGGGCTGATCGTGGAAGGGAGGACGGGTTTGCTGAGGCAGGAGGGCTGCCCTCGTGGCCCACTCACCTTCCTTGGAGGAGGCGAGGCAAGCCCCGTCCCGCTGGCCACCTTGGGAATGGCTGGACAAGGTTTCCTCTGAGGGGCAGGTGGCCAGGCTGAACACAGGGCTTCAGGCGTGACGTCTGCGAGAACCCAGGCACCAGACACATACACACCCCCAGGATGGGGCAGGCCCCCGATGCAGTCCACGGGGCTCCCTACGGTCACAGCCACATGCCCACAGATATGCAGACCCAGACATGCCCACAGATGTCCTGCAGGCCTTGGGCAAAGGGTAGCCCTGGTCCTGGTGTTCTAGGAACTCTCCCTCCATACCCACTATCTGGCCTAATTGTTAGTAGTATCTCTTTCTCAAGTGTCCACAGCTGCACCAATTATATGGCCAGCCACTGTGGACTGGACACTCACTGTGCCCCGCCCCCTCCCACGGGTGCACCCAGGCCCCAGCAGGCCTGCTTTCCTATCATAGCCAGAGCCACGTGAGTGGGAACAGCACAGACACACGCACCGGGGCTTGGATAGGTCTCCTCTGGGTGTGAGCACTTGGGATTCACCTCCTCTGTCCGTGTCACTCTGAACGCTGGCTGCCACCCACGGCATCACGGGCACTTGCAGAAAGGAAGGCTCCAGCCTGGGCAGGGTCTGCAGAGCTGGGTCCAATGCCCGCTCCGGTCCTCACGGGGGGCTGTGGGCAAGGCCCTGCCCTCTCAGGGCCTGACCATCCCCAGCTCTCATCCTGTCCTCCTCTGCTCGGCACACAGGCTCCGGAAGCCCACACGGAATTCTCCGAGACGCTGACCACCCAAGACCACTGCCTGACCCGAGGCCTTTGGGCCTCAGCGACAGGGACCAGGACTGGAGCTCCCAATGCCATCCAAGTGATGGGCCAGGGCTGAGGTCCCCCCCTGAGGAAGGAGGAGGAGGGAGGGAGGATGTCAGGAGGAGGGGAGGAGAAGGGGGGAGGAGGAAGAAAGGACAGGAGGAGATAGGGAGGGGCGGGGGAGGAGGAAGGGAGGAAGTGGGGAGGGGAAGAAGAAAGGAGGAGGGAGAGGCAAGGAGGGTTAAAGGGGAGTCGGGGGCTGCTGAGAGGAGGAAGGGAGGAGGAGAAGGAGAGGAGGGGGGAGAGGAAGGAAAGTGGGGAGGAGGGGGGAGGAGGGCAAGAGGAGGCAAAAAAGCCGCTGGAAAGCAGAAGAAAGGAGCCCGGGGAGTCAGTGTCTGTGGACGCTGGAATTCCCACACTGAGGTGAACGCCTGCTTGGGGACTGGCGACTTGGGTAGCACATCAAGGACGGTCTTGGCCAGCGAGCGGACCAGGCCAGGCCAGGGACCCCTGGGACATTCAGGTACTGCTGGCAAATTCAAAACACTTCAACAAACTCAAGGGACCGAGAGGCATTTTACTCTTACACTTTATTACCCTTTTGTACTAATAGATGGGTTTTTTTTTACAATGTACAGGTACTACTTTCATAATTAAACCAAAAACTTAAAACTGATTCTTTTTAAAAGGAAAGAATTCATCACAGTGGAACGGGAAATGGAACGTCAACCCTGGAGACAGGCCACCCAGGGGAGTCCAGAAGCGCCCACGTGGCCGCCGGTCACTGCCCAGCCTCTGTCCTTCACCCACCAGGCGCCCTCTGACCCCCACTCAGTGGCCGTGTGAGGACCCCCTCCCGCTGCTGAGCCCCCCACCCTGCAGGGCCAGGAGAGGCCCAGGAGCCCGAGGCGTCCAGTCAGCAAAATTAAGTTAACGCACGAAGTTACAGCAACCACCCCGACAAGGACGCAGCCCCACCCGACGGTGTGTCCCGGGGCCCACAGCACCTGCCGGGCTGCTGGGACGGGCACCTCACAGGGCAAAGGCTGTGAAGATGTACATCTTGGCCAGGAAGGTGGTCGTGGTGCCCTGCCACCAAAGCTTCATCTCCACGTCCAGGGCAAAGTCCCGGAGCTCCAGCCGGTGCAGGTAGACCACGCCCGTGTAGGCATTCAGCCGGCGTGTGCCGAAGTACCCCTCCTCGTTGCCCTTGACGACGGACAGGGCGATGGTGTCCCCGCGAAGGCCGATGCGGAAGATGTGCGCGGGCACCAGGAGGCCCGGCTGGAAGCTTGAGCTGGTAGTGCGTGATGCGTGCCGGTGAGTTCTGGCACTCCACGAAGTCGTGGCACGCGGTGTGCTCGCACTTCCTGCGGGACGGACAGGATGCGGCTCACCCACCCCAGACACGCACAGCCGCGGGGGCAGGCTTGAGGACCAGGTCTGCCAGGTAGCCTGGCAGTCTCGGCCGCATCACCTTCTGCCCCTGGGCCTCCGTCTCCTCCTCTGAGGGATGAGGCTGCCGACAGCCTCGTGGTTTTATCTGGTTATAAACACCGTGCTAAGCATGGCGCCTGGCTGGGCTTGCTACCGGCTCTTATTCGTCCATAGCTCTGCCTTCCTCCCTCCCGCCTTCCTCCCATTTCCCCTTTCTACTTCCTCTTCCCCTGACTCCTTCCTCCCTCCTCCCTTCTTTCCAGTGCTCCCAGCATCCCACTGGCTGGCAGCCACACCTCGCATCATCCCTCCCAGGGTCCCTCCCAAGTGCTGGCCATGTGGCCAGTGGTAGAGGTGACAGTCTGTCCGTTCTCAGCTTAAGGGAGGTTCAGAACGGACACGCCCCCTCCCGGTGACCTGAGCTGGTAGCACATCACCAGCAGCCTCATGGAGAGGCTCACGTGGTGAGGCGCTGAGGCCGCCCACCCAGAGCCACGGGGGGAGTGGCAACCGGACCCTGCAGCCCCAGCAGCAGTCTCGTGAGACCCCGAGCCAGAACCCCTGGTTATGTGGGCGCAGGCCCGACTCTCAGGAGCTGCGTGAGACAGGAGGTGTTTGCTGGATTAAGGTGCTAAATGCTGGGATAACTGGTTCCTCAGCACTAACGAGGTTGGCATCCGTGTGAGAGGGAGCGGGGGGGGCTATCTTGGGTGTGTCTCCTTCCCTTCCTTCCATGCTTGGAACATTCGGCAAGTTGCTCCTGGTCAGCTGGACCACAGACCCAGCCTCGCTCAGCAGCTCCCTGGGCAGCACAGCAGGGTCTCTGGGCCCACGGCGGGGGAGGGACACTCCCGGGTTGGAGACCCAGACACTTGAAGCACAGGCAATGGAAGCCCCACTGGATGTTGTGGCAGGTCTCGGCCTCGGAGCAGTTGTGGGTGCCCAGTGCACATTCATCCAAGTCTGTGGAGGACAGGAGGCCTGAGGCAAGGGTAGCCCACAGACAAGGTCCAGCCTGAACCCCTTGGCCTGCACTGGAGGCCCAGGCCTCAGGGCGCCTCCACCTGAGAACACAGCCCCTCATGCCACCCCGTGCCCCCTGCTGTGCACCCAGCAGCAGGACCCTGCTCTGAAATGTAAGTCATCTTTGGGCCCCCTCCTCTGACAGCTTCTCATGCTGCCAGGAGAAGCCCCATGGCTGCCAAGCCCTGTCGCATGGGGCCTCACTGAGCGCCTCCCTCCCACAGGGCCTGCAGTCCTGCTGGACACCTCTGGGCTGCCCCGACAGCCCGACCCTCACCCCAGACCTGGACCTGTGCACATGCCATGGCTGCCGCTGGACCGCTTTCCCTCTCCGTCCCACGGCTGGCTTCTGCTCATCTTTAGGCCTCAGATCTTGAGTCACCTCCTCTAGGAGGGCCTCCCTGACCACCCCACGGCGGCCACTTCCCCATGACCCTCTATCTCGCCCAGTTTTATCTTCCTCATACTGCTTGTCACGCTCTGAAACACACCTAGGCTATTCTGCACGGCGGTTCTGTTTCCACTGTCCCCTCCTCAGCCTGGACTCCGGGAAGGCAGGGTGTACAGAGACACACTCCCACAAGGGGAACCAGGCCCTGTGCCAGGGCCGTCACGGCAGCCACAGCAGAGTTGAAGGGCCAGCCACAACTCTGAGTGCAGAAGCGAGGGCAAGGCAAAACCCACGGACACACGGGGCCTTTTGGGACAAAGAAGCAACACACAGATGCACACCGAGTATGGACAGAGACCTCTGACAAATGCTCAGGGCGGCAAGCGTGCTTGGGTGTGTAAAACCCTGGGCAACCTGCAGGACGAAAGAGGAAATAAATGGGGCCCAGAGCCCCTTTCTTTGAGGGTAAACCTCCACCTGTTAGGGCGGCCACAGGAGGCCGCAGGAGCTGTCGCTGGGTGGGGGCAGAGGCCCGCCAGAGGCCATTTTGGGGGGCTTCCATGTTTATTATCCAGCCCCCACATGGGTGTCATTTAGAGACTCTCACCCCATCCTCACACAGCCCTCTATGGTGAGGGTCACAGGCCTTCTCAGAGGGGGGAAGTGAAACTCAGAGAGGGGCATAGCCTTGCTCAAGCAGTCGGTGAGGCAGCAAGCCACCACCTGGGACCCAGTCACGATGCCAAGCTGACTCCTAACAACAATTACAATATGACAATAGTAGCAGCAGCCAGCCTGCATCCAGAATTCACCACCTGACATCCCTATGACGCTTGTGGCACTCTGCACTCTCACCAACCCCACGAGGCAGGTGCTGGTGTCCCTGGGATCCACAGCTGTGCCCAGGGCCACACAGCTGCAGCAGGGCAGGGCTCAACACCCCAGACGCGGGGCTGCTGGCCACCAGGCCCTCCTGCAGGGATCAGCTGGTGTCTGTTCTGCTCTCCAGGCCTCACTTTCCACCTCTATGAAGTGGGTCCAAACAGCACAAAGGTGAGCAGGAGAAAACAGCAAGAGGTCAAGCGGAGGGGAGCCAGGCTGGGTGCAGCCGTCCCGTTGATTGTTCGTCCGCTGAGTCCACATGGAGAGGGTCTCCTTCTGCCCCTCAGCCTCGACCCCAGGCCACCCACGTCTGAGGCCCCAGAACTCAGCACGAGTGGGGCAGGGGTGGGGCGGGAACTCACTTCCTGCTTCTGACTGGGACGGCTGAAGGAGAGGCCCGGGAAAGGGCTGTGAAGGGTCGACGGCCGCGGCCAGGCTCCCGGTGACCTGGGGCCCTCCATCCTGCCGCCATGCCTGGGGAGCACGGGCTCAGGTGGGCGCTGGACCAGGCCCTGTGCCGGGGCTGCCGTGGCGGCCTCATCAGAGTCCAAGGGCCAGCCACAACTCCGCGTGCAGAAGTGGGGATGAGGCCAAACCCACAGACTCAGGGAGGTGTCCAGGATGCAGACCAGGGGAGACCTGAGAGGACCCCAGAGGACAGGTGCTCAAGGCAAGCCACCAGGAAGGCTGGGGGCACTGCAGAAAGCCGACAGCCCGAGGGCATGGCAGGCAGGGGAGGGTACACACAGCAAAGAAAACAGCAGGATTCGAGACTACTTTCAGCAGGATCTTAACAACTGTTTGTATCTATACATATGTATAGAGAGCAGGGCGGGGTGAGGGGCACAAAACCCAGGATTTATTTCTTTAAAATGTTTATTAAAAGGTGTGTATTTATTCTTCTGTTTAAACTTCAGTCACCTTCAAAGTACTCTCTGTTTGATGCAATACACCTAGTGAAATGCTTTTTCCACTGCTTCAAACAGTTTTTAAACTCATCCATTTTGATGCCTTTTAGTGCTTCTGCTGTTTTTTATTTCACCTCTTCCAAATCAGCAAAATGTTTCCTTTGGAGGACTTTTTTCATCCAGAGAAACAAACAAAAAAAAGGTGCTTAGGATGAGATCAGGTGAATAGGGAGGGTGAGGCACGTGGGCCATGCCACTTCTGGTCAAAAACTGAACACTTAGTGCGGTGTGGGCAGGTGCACTCACAAATAACTCATGAAACGGGCAAGTGCAGTGAAAAAAATCTCAAAAAAAAAATTCACCGAACCCAAAGGCAGCTCTCGCAACAACACTAACTGGTTTACAGATGCCAATGGGGACCTAGAACACTTACCTAGCAGGGAAGCCGGTACTATAAGGGACCCACCCTTGGAAAGATAATTCTGGTGTTTTGGGGTCGCCCCCAGTATGTGTAAGCATGACATGCAAGTATGAGCAGCAGGTGCCTCACGGCAAGTCGTGTGGCTGAGCGTTCAGTGAGCACCTACTACGTGCTGGGCCTCACTCCAAGTGCTGGCACACAGGACACACATGGCCTGCCTCCGTGGCATCGACATCTCGAGGAGGTGGCCCTATTTGCATTCCTTTATATTCCCCACCCTTCACTTATTTACCTATTTATGTTACTGTTGACGAGGGGCAATGGAGGTATTACCCAGCATATTCTTAACATCCCGCCCTCGTGTCTGGGCTGAGAGAGCTCCGCATTTAGCCTGAATCAGAGCAGGACACGAAGGTGCCCTCTCAGCTCTCAAGGTCAGCAGCCACAGAGGCAGGGGCACGCAGTGACTGGAAGGGGATGAGACCGGGGAGCCGCCCCCACCAGCTGTGCCCTCGCCCACCCCATGACAGCCAGGAGACTTCCAGGAGGAGACTGGAGAGGAAGCGAGGGCATGCAGGTGTGGGCGGGGAGCTCTACCTTGCCCAGTCTCCGGGTGGGGAGGGGCTGACGATACAGAGGGGCCTGGGGGGGGCCTGTGCCTCCCCAGCTCAGCACCCTGGGGAGGCTGGGGGGCAGAAGGCCGACCCCCGGGAAGAGAACGCGGAGGGAGGCAGCGGGGCTGGCAGCAGCAGAGTTGTGGGGGTCAGGTGCACCCGTGGCGTGTGTGCCCTGAGCCCAGGGACCCTCTCGGGTGTCCAGCCTGGCACACACAGATGTCCAAATGTCCCTCAGACACCCAAGTGGTCAGTGTGGGCCAGGGAAGGAGCGGCCAGGCAGAGACTCTCCTGATGTGGACAGGCGTGCATCCTGAGGCACCCCCGGAGCAAATGCCCCTGCAGGGTCTGACAGGCCTTCCTAAAGTGGCCGCACTTCTATTCTGCCACCGGGTGAAACAGGGGTCGACGTCATCTATGAGACCACGTGCTGGAAGAAGCATGAAGTCGCATTCCTGCACAGCTGAGCATGTGGTGAGTAAAGTCCTCACTGGAAGGCCCACATGCCACTTCTGGCTTTAAGTTAGAAAGCAGAGGCTCTGTGGCCATGGAGACTTGAGCCGGCTTCTCTGAGCCCAGCAGACCCCCAGCTGGTGACCTGCAGGCTTTTGCTCAGGGACCGGTGACTTCGTTTACGACTGTGACTCTTCATTCCCACCACAGTAAGGATGCCTGGGCCGTGGGAACCAGGTGCACACGTGAGGACTGTGCACTGCAGGCACGTGCACTGTGACCTCCCCCAGGCCACGCCACTCCATCCTGCTCTCCCCTGCATCTGCTCTGCATTCACGACAAAGAACGCACACGGCAGGCTGAGGTCTCCTAGCCCGGTCCCGGGATCACACACAGACAGCGGCCACCCCTCTGCAGCACACTGGTCTGACTCCACACCCTTCTGGGACCAGCCCTCACCCCTGGGCCCCCAGGAACACCAGGACCAAGAAGATGCCCAAGACTGGGCCAGGGCTCTGGTCACACCCCAAGGCTGCAGCCCAGAGAACCCCAGGCTCTCTGGTCCACTGACTGGAGAGAACACAGGCTCTGAAGCCGGGAAGACAGCAGCAGCCCTGAGCTCAGAGGCTTGGAGGGGCAGAGGGGTTGGTTCTCCCAGGGGATGCAGTACTCCTCCCGTGTGCCACCTCCTTGCCCTCCATGGTAGCTTGCCAGGCCCAGAATCTGGTGGTCGATGGCACAGAACATAGAATCGTGCTTCTCTACCTTAGAAGGAATATCACACATGACAGAACCTGGTCCTATCCACGAAGGTAATCTCGCTACTGCAAATCTGGCAGGTGACTGCCCAGTCCTGGTTCGTGTGTCCTCAGAGGCAGAAGCCCCTCTGCACTTGAAGGCCTTTTTAGCTCTGCCTGGGAGAATGCCTTTCTGCACCAGGCTGGGATAAGCCTTGCTGTGACCCGTTCCCAGTTCCTGGGGTCACACTCTACTCCCTGGGACCACAGACCTGCCTGCTCCCCTTGCCCCGCAAAACACTGCAGAGACTGGGACCCTGAGGCTACCTGTTTTCAGAACCTCACCAGATGAGTCTCCTGCCTCCTCAGAACCACCCACAGTGTCCTCGTCCCACTCCCAGGGTAGGGTCCAGAGTGAGCCCGAGCCTGGAAGAGTCTAAGCTGTGCTGAGAAACAGCAAGACTGTCACCTTCTTCATTCCAGGGACAGACCTCAGTTAGCACAGACACTGGGACCTCAGCCACTCTGTACCTACGCACTTGGTGTTGGAGCTCTCAGCATGCCAGCTGTGGGCTCTCCTGTACCTGCCCGGAGTCCACCGAGGTCCTGGCAGGGTGGGGGCCCCTCACTCACCCTTGCAGGACCTCCTGTTGGCTGTCAAGGTGTAGGCATGCTCTGGACATACACACTGGTAGTTTCCCCGCACGTCGAGGCAGCAGAAGGTGCAGAGGATGTCGGCACCCGGAGAGTACTCATAGAGGTCTGTCGGAGAGAGGTGCCAACCCTGGCGAGCCCCGTCCATCCATGGGCCCAGCCACTGACAGCGGGCCTGGCCCTGCCACAGCCACAGAGCTCGGGGGCCAAATGTGCACACGAGGACAAGTGGGCTCAGAGAGTGGGCTAGAACTGCCCAAGACCAAAAGGAATATTCCCCTGCCCACGCTTTCTCCCCGGGGCTGTGATGTCATGGCTCCTACCAGCTGAGCACCAATCAGGTGCCAGTCACAGGCCCAGGAACTCTCACATAGGACATCGTAACATCGCCCTTCACCCCCCGGAGTCAGGACCTCATTCCCATTGTACAGAGGAGGAACCTGAGGTCAGAGTGGGAAGGGAGTCTGCCAGAAGTCGCACAGCCTGTAAACTGCAAGGCTGAGATGCACACTCAGATCTGATGCTAAAGCCTCTGTGTCCTGTGTGCTCCCGGCCTGGGAAGGATTCTCTGGGAGCCTGGCACAAAGCGGAAGGTGTGCCTCTCTGGAAGGAGCCCCTGGGGGGAGGAGACGCACCTGTGCAGGTGTGCCCATCCTCGGCCAGCTGGTAGCCCTGACGGCAGCAGCGCTGGTAAGAGCCGTAGATGTTGGCGCACTCCTGGCTGCAGCGCTGGGCCTCGCACTCGTTCCATCTGCAGGGACACCAGCAGGTCAAGGCGGGGACCCCAACCCCCAGATGAAAGGGACAGAGTCTGTTGGGAGCCCATCCGAAGGCCGTCTGACAGCCGGTGCTGGCCATGCTCTCTGCCCCTGGGCTGACACGACCGTGGGAGGGCCTGGTCCTCCTCCAGGCCCAGTGACTGGAAGGGACGCACGCCCTCCGGGGTCTCAGCAGTCTCACCCCGCCAGGAGACAGTGAGGAGTGCGCCTCCAGGCTGGGGAGGGCTGGCACAGGGCTGGCACCTCACTCGCCCCCTCGTCCCTCCCCTGAGCAGCCTGGTGGGCTCCCTGCACACCAGTCCCTCCAGGCCAGCAGACACATGTGGGACGGCACGACAGCCCCGCCATCAGCCAAGGGGGCATCCCACACAGGTGTGGGTCAGTCTGTGCACACACTCGGTGTAACTCAAAGTATGGCTCTCCCTTTTTTTTTTTTTTGAGTCAAAATCTCACTCTGCCATCCTGGCTGGAGTGCAATACCATGGTCACGCAGCCTCGACCTGCTGGGCTCAGATGACTCTCCTGCCTCAGGTGGTGCTACGGGCACACGCCACCACACCTGGCTGAATTGTCTCAGTTTTTATAGAGATGAGGCCTTGCTATGTTGTCCAGGCTGGTCTCGAACTCCTGGGCTCAAGCAATCTTCTTGCCTCGGCCTCCCAAGGTGCTGGAACTACAGACGTGAGCCACACTCCCACCACAGTGTGTCCTTAAAAGTTTCAATCCGGCCAGGCTCGGTGGCTCAGTCTGTCATCCCAGCACATGAGGAGGCCAAGATGAGTGGATTGCCTGAACCTGTCGGTTCGAGACCCACCAGGCAACTTGGCGAGACCTCATCTCTACTATAAATAAAAAATTAGCCAGGAATGGTAGCACAGGCCTGTAGTTCCAATGACCTGGGGGGGGGGCGCAGAAGGACTGCCGGCACCCAGCAGGTCGGCGCTGGGGGGGCCGTGAGCGTGCCACTGCACTCTAGCCTGGGCGACAGAGACTCCAACTCAAAAAAAAGTTTCACTCCAACACCAGCATGTAAAAACCAGCAGATTTCCATAAATATCAAGAGTTCCAGAAGGTCCGGAAAGTCCCTGGTCCACATGCTCAGAGGCACCCATCTGCGGGCGCTCTCTGGTGCCCTCTCGTGGCCCCTGAGCTCTCAGGGTGTCCTTGAGCCCCAGGTTAAGCCTCATGCACTTCTGTCCCCTGCCTGCAACCCAAGTCGCTGCCATGATGACCTGCTCCAGTAAAGGCTCAGCCAGCCAGTGGGACAGAGAGCTGGGCTGCCACCCCAGCCTGCGGGAGCCCCCATTCAGGGGTGCAGATGACAGAGACCCAGCCCCTCTGGTCTGAGGGAGCCGGGGCTCTTGTTGGGAGGAACTCAAGGCAGGAAACAGCAGGACCAACAGAGACCCGTCCGGGCTGGCCAGAGGGAGGAGGAAGGGGCCAGCAAGGGACCGCGTGGGGGAAGGTGTAGGCTGGAGGGTCAGACAAGTCTCTGGGCGTCACATGGAGGGACTGCTCACGGCCAGGAGCCAGGCTGCCTGGGGTCAGAGGCAGGGGTCAAGGTCAGAGGACGGGGCTAGCCTACCTTCGCAGTGCTTGCCGTCAGCAGCCAGCAGGAAGCCAGAGGCGCAGGAACAGCGGTAGGAGCTGACTGTGTTCTCGCACGTGTGGTGGCACAGACGGCCCGGGAAAGTCCAGCACTCAGGCACATCTGTGTCCGGGCAGGCACAGAGAGGGCAGCCAGAAGCGGGTGACTGCCATCCCCAGGAACTGCCCAGAGCCAAAGAGGAGGCAAGCTCACTACAGGCCAGATGGGGAAGGGAGGGATGGGGACAGGGAGACCAGAGGCAGCGAGGTCCTGGAGGGAGGTGAGGACAGAGCAGAGGACAGAGGGACAGGCAGGCACCACAGGAGGTGAAGGAGAGCGTGACAGAGAGAGACTGGGAGGGGCAGAAAAGACCTAGCAAAGAAGAAGCAGAGCTGCAGAGGGCCAGTGTATCAGGGCTGATCACCGGGTCATACAGAGGCAGGGGCGTGGCCCAACAAGGAGGGAGGCCGCTGGAGGGCTGGCACGGGGGTGGGGGCACCCGGGTGGGGGGGCACCTCTCTGGCGGAGGAGGGGAGATGGAGGGACACAGAGCGCGCTGGCCAAGCTAGTGCTCCCCAGGGGCCCGGCTGCCAGCCCCACCTACCGAGGCAGGTGCAGCCGAAGGCATCCCACTGAAAGCCAGCTTTGTAGTCGCAGTGGTAGGCCTGGGGAGGTGGTGGCACACCTGGCCCTCCCCGCAGCGGGGCACGCCTGTCTCACACTCGTTCACGTCTGCAGGGGTGCGGGCAAGTGGGCATCCTGAGGTCTGGAGCACCGTCCACCTAGGTCTCCACAGGCAGGGTCCCCGACCAGCCTTGAGCGGAGGCTGTCAGCCTTACCCACACACTTGGCCCCACCCTCGCTGGCGTGGTAGCCACGCCTGCAGACCAGCGGGTCCCTCTGGCAGGTGTAGGAGCCCACGGTGTCGACGCAGCTGAAGCTGTCGACAGGGCTCAGACGGCGACGTGCACTCGTTGATGTCTGCAGAGGCAGGGGTGGGGTGGCAGGGAACCTGGCCCTCCCCGGCCCCAGCATCTAGGCCCAGGGCCACACTAGGAGGTAGCCAGCCTTGGGCCCCAGACCAGCCCTGGCCAGGGCCGCAGGGCCAGGCTGTCCCAACCCCATGCCCACCATCCAAGGGGTCCATCACCCAGAACCCAGGCCCGTTCAGAGCTCTTTTCACTTCTGCCCCAGCCAGAGTG